>VYZV01038931.1:45704-59552 GCA_013401275.1 Pandion haliaetus | reverse complement strand
TGATATCATGCCCAGTATACAAACTGGGGGGGAGTTAGCTGGGGGGTATTACTGCTCAGGAACTAACTGGGCATCGGTTGGCAAGTGGTGAGCAATTGCATTGTTCATCACTTTTTGTATATTCCGATCCTTTTATTATTATTATTGTAATTTTATTAGTGTTATTATTATCATTACTGGTTTGTTCCTTTCTGTTCTATTAAACTGTTCTTATCTCAACCCAGAAGTTTTACTTTTTTCCTTCTGATTCTGTCCCCCATCCCACTGGGTGGGGGGAAGTGAGTGAGTGGCTGCATGGTGCTTAGTTGCTGGCTGGGGTTAAACCATGACAAACAGCTAATGCATTTCCTGCAGCTGTACAAAGTGTCGTCTGACATATCTATACGCCACAGGGATTTTTTTCCCCGGAAGTTGGAGTGTAATTGATAGGCTATAGTCTGCTGTGCCTCTTGGAAAGCATATGCCTTGATTGAGAAGTATCAGGGTCTTCTGTACATTTCAAGGGGAACAGAAAAACTGTAGGTATGGCAGAGGTGTTGCCATTATGGGGTTAATTAGGCATTAATAACTGAGGCGCAGCATGCATTTTCTGGGGATTAATGACCATCTGGGAGAAACCAATGGCCTAGGAAACCCTGATTATTAGTGTTTAGGGCTTGTCCTTTCTCAAGGTCATTAGTACAGCTGCAGGTTATGGCTGGATCAGAGTCCAAATGCTTATTCAAATGCTCTCTCCGACCTCCAAGGAGCTCGTGCCTGGCTCTATGGCCTGTGTTTTGCAGCCAGCTGCTGATAAAGTGATACTGGTGAGAAAGTTTCAAAAGTATTCAGAGACCATTGTTTGAATGAGGGGTAAAAGGTTCACAGATCACGTATGTTTTAATCTTTTCAGTTTATAATATCCATCAGTTAATTTGTTCTACAATAAAGTTTTTTCCCTCGAGCTCATAAGCAGCTGTTTTGCTGGTGTCAATCCCCAAGCATACCAGTACTGTGGTGTCTCAGAGTTCTGCCTGCTGTACCTGCCAGCAAGAGATGTTTCACAAAAAAGTGGGAATTGCAGGATAACCCACCTAAATGGGGAGATTTTCTTCCATTGGTATGAAATAGGAAGGTTCATAATTTTGATAGTTTTATACACACTCTTTATATATATATACATATAGATATATGCATACAGAAAGAGAGAGTAAGAGAGAAAAAATGTCATGATGATGAGGTCCACAGAGGTCTGATCATTCTGAATCTTACAAAATGGTTAGATTATGTTATCATGTCTCTATAGCTTCCCAAGAAAGGTGATGCAGCACGGCTCTGTGTTTTCAAATAGGCTTGACAATTGCAAACATCTTCTTCCTGTTTCCTTGCCTTATCTTGAAATTTGAATCAAGGAGAACAAAATCTCACCACTTCCTTTCTGAAGTTAGTATTACTTCTTACTCTCTCTCATGCATGTATTTCTAAACTTACCTGTAAATCATTTTGCCTCTCCATGTCTGGAGGTCTTCTATACATTTAGCAGTAGGAAGGAAAAGGTTTCATGGGGCTATGTTAGCTGAGGCCCAATGGGTCTTTTCCCATGTGCCTATCGGCATAGAAACTCCTAACATGTGCATGTCAGTATTGTCCTTCCAACTTACACTAAGAACTATTCACCAGATGGAAGTCATCTGCCACCAAGTACCTGGTTAATATAGCTCTGTATCCCCTCCATTCTTAACTAATCTCAGTCTTATGTAATTTTGTGTTTCCACCCTCAGTTCTTGACTGATGTCTGAGACGACCTCTGCTTCAGCACACAGACACATGGTACAAAGCTGCTGATGCTTTCCCTCTGGTCCTGGACTCCCCTACTTTATTAGGGTGCTCCAAAAAAGTTCTGGAGGTGCTTATGGGGGCAGATGAGATCCCTCAGCTGCCCTTCTGGTCCTGCTGCAGAGCATGTCACATGTTCCCCTTTCTATAATACAAATAGCTGAAATGAATATGCTCTGGCTTTTCAGCTGTTTGTGTTCATCACCTGTTGCATTAACTGAGACACCAAATTAGTTCATCCCAGCAGGACTCTCCAGAGATTACCTGAAATTGCTTTTTATTTGACTACTTTATATCCCTCAATTGATTCTAGTCAGGCAATTTTCCAAGTTTTTTTTAAAAATCAGAATACATATTTTAAATTTTTATTCTTTTGCCCTTTATATTCTATATTGTCATTCAGAATTTTATTTCAGAAGTGTTTTACTTTGCCCTCCCTGCAGGCAGGGCCACTATTGGGCACTGCCATCCACACCGCACAGCGGAGTCCTGAATCAGTAAGAAATCCTGAACTGGGGGTAAGAAACTTGACAGTTGCCAAGAGGATTGTCAGCAGTTAAACCCCATTAAATACTGTCTGCTAGCACCTGTCAAAAATTGCATGTGTGGATTGAACAAACCCATTTTCCATACCGGTGAAGAAAGCATGGCTGAGCAGAGAGAATAGTAAGACCCCTCCCAATTTTTAACTTACTTTTGCTCAATTTATAAGCAGCTGGTTAGTGTGACGTATTTAGACCCCATTTCTGCTTGATCAGAAGCAGAAGTGGTTTGAGATATAATGGATCAAATCAAAAGCAAACCACACAAACCTATTCTTTTTTTCCCAGCAGACTGGTCAAATGAGTTTTAAATAGCTCCAGACTTTAGAAAAGTGTGTATTTGCCCATTATTTGGCTTCAACCTCTAGGTACAGACAAGTCTGGCCTTAAGCCCAAGCGATGCATTCAGCTAGCATCCTGCTCCATCAGTATTCACTCTGGCTCTTCCCTTGCTCACCAGCATTCACCCAGACATTGAAAAATTCTATTATGATTACTTAGAAAAAATACATGACTTCATGTGTTTAAAACCCAGGACCTTCCAGTATATATCCCAGCTACTGAAAACACTGTTGAACACAACTGTCTTCTGCACAGTAGTTCCCAGTGTCTGATAAGGCCACGTGTGGGCAGGCCATGCTCAGGGGGTGGGGACTAACACCTTTTGCTGGTAACAAGTTTTTGTTATCAGATAATCTGAGTGTTTGGCATATAGCTGTAGGGCCACTTAAGTATTGTCTCCTTTAATGTATAGTGTATGTCCTAAACCCCTTAAAGGCTTAACCAAAACCCTACACGCTTATCCTCCATTTCTCTGGGAGGCTGCTGAACACAAAGAGCATTGTTGTATTATCAATTACAAAACTGTTAAACCAAGTAAACCATTATTTTCAATATTATATTATTTAAAGCTTTCACATTTTAATTTTGATTGTTTGCCAAAGATCTTTAGAAGTAAAAACAGAAAGGAGAAAGGGCAAACAGCAATACAAATAACCAAAATATCTCCCCATCCCTCCTCCCCAGGGAGGCATCCTGGCCCCCATGAGACACACATCAAAAATTCCCATTGTTTCAAGCAGACACTTTTCCAGCCTTAGTCTTTATGGGCTGAATTAAATTGTAACTATTCAACTATGCATAGATAACTACAGCAAGTTCTGACTCTTTTTCAATGTCTGATATTTAATTTCATTCTGTCTCTTTTTAATAAAATCAAGAAACATATTTGTTTTAAGAACATAAGCTAACATAGCTAACACATATTTCTCAGATCGTGACAGAAAAAAGATATTATACCTTGCCTCTTTATATCTTGTCTATTATGTTAGTCATCCCTGCCAGCCTACATGCTTTCCAGAGAGCCCTGTTTGCTTATAATATCCTAAATTGCACTGCCTGTTTAGAGCAATCAAAGTAATTTGTGACAAATGCAATTGCTCCAAGTGAAAAAAACTTAATGTTCTGAAGCTTATTTATTTTATTTCTTTACATTGAGCACGTTCAAATAATAGTAAAGGTCTTTGTGTTATTGTAACATAAATAAAAATAGTAAACAACCTATTTTTTTTCTTCCCATTCAATCCTTGCTCTCTATTTGTGGTCAAAGCATCTACCTGTAGGCACAGCCATCAAAACATAGAGCAACTTGCATTTGCTCATATAGTTGGCTAGAGTAAATGGGAGAAGGACTGGCCTAATCCTAAATAATGCAGCACTACTTACAGAGCAGACGTGCTGCTATGTAAGGGCATGGAATGAAGCAGTTCAAGTCCTGAATTTAGGTTTGTTCAGTTATTCTGAAGTTGAGCAGACATAATTAAGGTCTTTCTAAGTAGGAATATTCAAGATGGTAATTGCAGCTTACCCATGATTATTAACTCAATGGCCCTTAACCATTGCTTGAATTAACATGATTAGCCACAAGAGCTTGAATAATATAAAACACTCCTTTTTTTAGCATATGCAAAGCTGATGTTTAAGTACTGCTGTTCCTTTGCAAGATTATTTGCAAGTTTTATAGGAACTGTGACTCACAAAGGGAAACAGCTCTTTATAATGCCCACTTGCCCTTTGACAAACTTATTCTGTGGCTATTGTGTTGTTGTAATTAAATTTTGTTGAGGTTAGTAATTCAGGAACTGTGGTCAAAGGGAAGCATCAGTGATTAACTACATAGTGCAGAAGATTCTCTTTGTAATTATCACGTGGCATGCACCTTTCTTTATCTAGCTGACCATAGGTTCTGTTGTTCAAAGGCATATATGCATAAACATGGATAGCGAAAGTGTCACCCTGTTTATGGATCATAAAAATGCCTATCCATTACATTTGCTGGGTTTATATTAAGGATTTGCTATTTCAAGAGAGAGCATCTTATCAAGGACAGGTAAGCAAGGAACTGAAACATCTAGCAGATGTGCCTATTATCATCTATCTGACAAAACCACAGTTTTGGCAAAAATTGGCTAGTGCCTACCCAATAGCGCATTTTTAACTATGGCCTTTCATTCAGTTCTCATGTAATGCACTTGCATTACTCTTGCCCCTTGTGCATCTTGGACCTTTCTCCTGAAGCATAAGGAGGTGAAGAACAAGCTATGTCTCTGCTGCAGACCTCCACTGCAGGATCAGTGCTGCATCTGCTTGCCTGTATGCTTTTAAGTAACAGAAGAGGTGAACTCTTGCACATGCTGATTTAGGTTTCTGTCTTTGGTATGAAATTATTGCAGAGAGAGAGAGAGAGGAGATTAGAACCCAACTCCAGCCCCATGAAGTGTGTCGCTTAGGCCCTCTTAAAGCTCATGTTTCTCCTGACTCAGCTGAAATTTGACCACTTTGACCTTTTCCAACACTAAGACGCAGTGGTGCACAAAAAAAACCCATAACTAGAAATCACAGACACTTAGAAAAACAGAACAAGGGACAGATTATTTGGGCTCCTATTTCAGTCACACTGATTTACATTATAGTAGTTGAAAAAAGGAAGTCTGTGTTGAAGGAAAAATACCTTTCTGCAGTTGCTATTATCATCCCATTTTTAATAAATTATCTCAGATATTTGAATAAGGATTCAGAGCTGTGTACAGTGCTTTGAAATGCCAGCAGTCTCAAGCTCTTTTCTCAGGTCTCCACTAGCACCACTGACATCAGTGGTTTGCCTGAGTCTGGGTTAAACAGCCTCACTATTGTGCTGTGTGAAGAGACAGACAGAAACACAAGGAATCATAGAATAGTTTGGGTTGGAAGGGACCTTTAAAAGTCACCTAGTCCAAGCCCCCTGCAATGAGCAGGGACATCTTCAACTAGATCAGGTTGCTCAGAGCCCCATCCAACCTGACCTTGAATGTTTCCAGGGCTGGGGCATCTGCCACCTCTCTGGGCAACCTGTGCCAGTGTTTCACAACCCTCACTGTGAGAAAATGTCTTACTTCTACCTAGTCTGAATCTACCCTCTTTCAGTTTAAAACCATTACCCCTTGTCCTACCGCAACAGCCCCTACTAAAAACTGTCCCCATCTTTCTTGCAAGCCCCCTTTAAGTATTGAAAGGCCACAGTCAGGTCTCCCTGGAGCCTTGTCTTCTCCAGGCTGAACAACCCCAACTCTCTCACAGCCTTCCCTCACAGGAGAGGTGTTCCATCCCTCTGATCATCTTCATGGCCCCTCTCTGGACCTGCTCCAACAGGTCCCTGTCTTTCCTGTGCTGAGGGCTCCAGAGCTGGCTGCAGTACTCCAGGTGGGGTCCCACCAGAGCAGAGTAGAGGGGCAGAATCCCCTCCCTCGACCTGCTGGCCACACTTCTTTTGATGTAACCCAGGATACGGTTGGCTTTCTGGGCAGCGAGCGCGTATTGCTGCCCCATGTCCAGCCTTTCATCCACCAGTACCCCCAAGTCCTTCTGGGCAGGGCTGCTCTCAATCCCTTCATCCCCCAGCCTGTATTGATAATGGGGGTTGCCCCGATTCAGGTGCAGGACCTTGCACTTGGCCTCCTCCAAAGTCCCTCTGAATGGCATACTGTCCCCCAGGCACGTCAGCCGCACCGCTCAGTTTGATGTCATCTGCAAATTTGCTGAGGGTGCACTTGATCCCACTATGTCATTGATGAAGATATTAAACAGCACTGGTCCCAATACGGACGCCTGAGGGACACCATTCATCACTGATCTCCATCCGGACATTGAGCCATTGACCACTACCATGTGGCCATCCAACCAATTCCTCATCCACTGAATAGTCCACCCATCAAATCCATATCTCCAAAATTTAGAGAGAGGGATGTTGTGGGGAACCATGTCAAAGGCCTTACAGAAGTCCACATAGATGACATCTATAGCTCTTCCCCTGTCCCACTGATGTAGTCACTCCATCATAGAAGGCTACTAGGTTGGTTAGGCAAGAAATGCCTTTGGTGTAGCCATGCTGGCTGTTGAATCACATCCCTGTCCTCCATGTGCCTTAGCATAGCTTCTAGGAGGATCTGTTCCATGATCTTCCCAGGCATAGATGTGAGGCTGAAAGGTTGGTAGTTCCCAGGGTCCTCCTTTCTACCCTTTTAAAAAATGAATTAGTGACCTCCACACCTAAAAAATGTGATTGATTAATTACAACTCCAACTGTAGAGGCTCTGTACCTTAAGGACCTATTACTGATTAGACCACACAGAGCATAATAGGTTACAATATCTCCAAACAAGGCCATGTAACGCTGTGACACTTTCAAAATTACAAAGTTGGATGATATTAGACCATCTTACTAAGTCACAGGGTCCATGTTAAACAAGCAAGTCATACTGGTCCCATTGTATAAGCTGGTAAAGCCAAATGCAGGAAGCATTTTAAAAAAGCCAAACCCCTGAATGTCACTTGGCAGCTGTAATAGACTAATCTCACCAGCATATTTTATTGGACACTAGATGACAGAGAAACCACTGCATGCAGTTGAATGGTTCCCAGTGCACAAACAACCCCTACGTATAACCCCATGCAAGAGGGCTCACAGGGACTAAGGAAGGATTCTCCCCAAAACTGGTTTAATCTTGATGCTTTGTATGCATGGTTGATAGTGGCACAACATTCAGGGAAGGGGGCAAGAAAAGACAACAGATAATCAGGGCTTATACTTGGTTTCCTCAAATAATTAGAAGGCTTGCTGTGATTTACTGTGGTATAGGCAAATCCAGGAAACAGGACCCCTGAGGTGACTTGGCGGATGGTGTACAAGTGCAGTGCTTTGCAGTTTGTGAGGCAGATGACATACAGTCTAGCAGCTCTTTTGCCATTTCTATTAATTCTAACAGCTCTTGACAGCAGGCTATGACCAATAGGGCTGAAAAATAGACTTGTCTAACTCTAATGGGACAAAACTTATATACATGATCTGAGTACATGCACGGCGCAATGCAGACAACAGTAGAAAATATTTAGGGGCCATAAAACTTTGTTGTTCTACTGTGGTGCACTAGGTACCTACAAAGGTAGGAACTTTCTCAAGGAAGACTTGGAAAAAAAAAAAATCACAATTTTATTCCTGTGTACATAGAAAGTAAGAGTCCATCAAAGATACTCCCTGTGACAGTTTCTTATCAAAGGTTTCTGTTTCTTGCTGAAGAATTCCTGAGAGGGAAAATTGCCTGAGACAGGAGAGCTTTATCAGGTCTCACTCTTCAGTACACCCAACCTACACAGGACTTCCAGTCAAGGCTTGATTAATGCAGCACATCCCACTTTCTACTTAAGAGTACAAAAAGATAAGAGGCTTGGTTTTATTTTTAGTCAGTGACTCATTCTTACCTTGCATCTATTTAGAAATATGGAAAGAGAAACAAACTGCTTAGATGTCTTTTTGGAGTTTTTGAAACCAGAAATAAATTACATTGAATCATCATGCCAATTCACCCTTGGTCTTACTCTGGTTCATTTTTAACGAAATGGGTCTGATGAACTGCATCTTAAATACCCTGTGAGCATCTATGCCCTTTCCCTTTTTTTCTTTTGATTTGAGTTGTTAATGTCTCTGGAAATAACCCAAGTCCTACAGCACTGCACTGCAACTCCTTTAGTGCACTGTGTGTTTGTTAACCGGGGGTTGTGCTGCTTCTCTTCCACCCTAGGGCTTGGCATGCTGGAGGGGAGGCTCCAACTCCAAAGCATCCAGTAAATGCATGTCAGGGAACAAGGTACAGTCAGCCAAGAGCAAAAATGGACTCTTCAAGAATGTTCCATTCTTGGGTGAAATTAGCACTGCTAGCTCTGTTTTCACTGCACTTTTCCTAAAATGCCTCCTGCCTCCTTGCAGCATCAGTGCAAACACAACGGCAAGAGGGGCAGGGGCAAACAGTTACTTGGTTTCCCTACACCCTGTTGGCCATTTCTCCTCTCTGGAGGGCTGTTGATGAAGTAAAAAAAAAAAAAACCAAACCAACAAACCTTTACATGCACATTCACCATCTCGACACTGGTGATACACCCCAGCATAACAGTGCACCCCAGGCACTATTATGAGTTATGAGCTTTGTGAAGGTGCAAAGAGGAAACAGGGCCTTGGCCTCAGAGTGCTCCCCCAAGGCTGTTTAAAACTTTGGGATTCTTTGTAATAAACCTATGCACTGAGTCTTCACCTTCACCACTGTTAAATCAGCAGCCCTTACTAGCACTAATTAGTTTCTTAGTATCTATTTAAATTGTAACTCCATTTGGGCCCTTTAGTGCAACCTTTCAGGCAAGTTTCAGTGCTTACCTGCTGCCTGCATCAAACAGAAAGAGTCTAACCAAGAAATGTAAATGATCATAAAAGTAATTTTGGCTCAAAGTACCTTTCTGGCTTCACATGGGGAGCCTTACAGGTCTGTTCCTACTGCGTGGGTACACACACCCCAAAAGATACCACTGTCTCTGTTCACAAGCAGCTAAAAGGCTGATAAGCTGTACCTACACCTGGCCTCCATGTTGTTACCTGACTCCCTTCCAGTACCTACAGTTCACTAAGGTGGACGTGGAGCCCAACATGCAATGGAAACACTTCTCATCTGCTCTTGCTTCTAGATGATTGGTGTGGCAGTGCTCATCCAGCTTCTTGACTGGATGCTGGTTCTGAGCCCTGGGGACATCCTGGAGGTGAGTTCTTGATGTCTGTTTCCTTGAAGGAATAAACACTGACAATGTGGCAAGAGTTTACTCATGTGCGATTTTACTTAAGGTCCTCCTAAGGTCTTCCAAGTGGTTTTGTGCCCTGGGGAGATTGTCCAGATGAATTATGAATCCTTCTGTACATGGAGAGCTGCCAGGTCTCAGCAAAAAGGTCACCCATGTCCCTCTTCAGCTGTGGGAACCTTGATGTGCATATGTGTCCCATGTCATTGCATGGTTCCTCTTCCAGTTCTTGCAGTTCACCAAGGCAGAGGTGGACCCCAATGTGCAATGAATCTAGACTGCCAATATGTGGAAACCTGGGGTCAGGGCTTGATCCAGTGGATGTCCTTGGGGCTGCTGCTCCCACTGCTGATGCTCCCAGGCTGGAGCTGATGGTTGCAGTTAGTTATTGTTAATTTACAACATTCCTCATTTACACAGAAGCCCAAATATTGGTGGTAGATGAGGACGTGTAACAAAGGACAGCCCCCACTTCACAAGCAATTTGTTTCTCTTATAGGTGGTTAGGTGTTGTGGTTTCAGCCCAGACAGCAACAAAGCATCAGGAGGCCACTGGCTCACTCCTCCCTGCCTCCTCTGGTGGGACGGGGAGGAGAATCAGAAAGGAGAAAGAAAAAAAAAAAAGAAAAAAAAAAAAGAAAAAAAAAAAAAAAAAAAAGAAAAAAAAAAAAAAAAAAAAAAAAAAAAAAAAAAAAAAAAAAAAAAAAAAAAAAAAAAAAAAAAAAAAAAAAAAAAAAAAAAAAGAAAAAAAAAAAAAAAAAAAAGAAAAAAAATAGAAAAAAAAGAAAAAAGAAAAAAAAGAAAAAAAAAAGAACCTCATGGGTTGAGATAAGGACAGTTTACAGGAACAACACAAGGAGGGAAGTTACAAAAACAACAATAGTAATAATAAAAGAATATACAAAATGAGTGATGCACAGTGCAACTGCTCACCACCCGGAACAAAACACTCTGCCACTTCCCCAGCTGAGATACCACCCCCCAGAGCTTGCTCCCCAGTTATATACTGAGCATGGTGTCACATGGTATGGAATATCCCCTTGGCTAGTTCAGGTCAGCTGTCCTGGCTGTGCCCCCTCCCAGCTTCCTGTGAAAATTAACTCTATCCCAGCTGAACCCAAG
The DNA here is from genome assembly GCA_013401275.1 of Pandion haliaetus. Taxonomy (NCBI): domain Eukaryota; kingdom Metazoa; phylum Chordata; class Aves; order Accipitriformes; family Pandionidae; genus Pandion; species Pandion haliaetus. The sequence continues at coordinate 48,921 of VYZV01038931.1, read as the reverse complement.
ACTTCATGGCAAATCACTACCCACCCTAAACCATCAAGGCTAAATTAATTCTGTCTAATGGACAGACAGTCCAGCCTTACTTCTAGGTCCCCACAACAGGTTATGTATGGATGGAAGGGTCAGTCATGAGTGGATTCGTGGGAAAAATGGGAAATAGGGGCTTCACACATTCTGCCCCACAGTTTACCTCACATCAATGCATCCCTGACTGTGAACCTGTTGCAAACAGGTCATTAGCAGGAGGTCCTGGTCCTGCCCCTTTACTGCACAATACAAGTCACCTTCTGATGCAATTCATCCTGTTCCTGAATTGATAAAAGAGCTGGAAGAACAGGGAAGCATGCTCAAATCTCATTCCTGCTACAATTCTCCTGCATGGCTGGTAAAGAAACCTAATGGCAAGTGATAGCTAGCAATAGATTACAGAGCCCTGCACACTGCCACTGAACTGCTCACTGCAGCTGCTGCCAGTATAACTGATACAGTCCATTTTCTTAAGGAGCAAGTCTTTACAAGGATGGCAACGTTAGAAGTGAAGGTTACATTTTTTAGGATCCCAATATCAGGAACAGAGAGGGAGAAATTTGCCTTCACCTGGCAGGGACTCCTGTTTACATTGGCTTGCTTACTATGAGGTTTTAAACAGTTCTACCATTCCTCATGCTCTATTGGCTATAGAGGTAGAAATATTAAAATTACCACAAGAGGTTGCTGCAATGCAGTAACAGTGACACACTGCTGCAGTGAGCCTCCGATTGATCCCTTCCTGCTGTGCAGGCTACAGTGTATCCAGACACGTATCTAAACCTCCGGTCGCCCATTCTCACAGCTACCACTGCGTGCTCTCTCGAGGTTTCCTTTTGTATGTCAAGTAATTTAAGAGAATATTGTTCTGTTTTATTGATTGACTTTGCTCTTTGAGGACCTTGATGTAAAGTATTCATATGAAGGAGAAATTGAAAAGTAAAGGCTTCATCTTTCCCATAAAAAAGTGACTTGTTAGCTCTGGAGTCCCCCAAGGCTCCTAACTGGGCTCCAGCCTGGAAGCTGCTTACAGGAGGGAATCTTGCTCTCATCTCGAGACTGACTTAGAATTATTTAGGTTGGAAAAGACCCTTAAGATCATTGAGTCCAACCATAAACCTAACACTGCCAAGTCTACCACTAAACCATGTCCCTAAGCACCATGTCTACATGTCTTTGAAATATCTCCAGGGATAGTGACTCAGCAACTTCCCTGGGCAGCCTGTTCGAATGCTTTGACAACCCTTTTGGTGAAGAAATTTTTCCTAATATCTAACCGAAACCTCCCCTGGTGCAGCTTGAGGCTGTTTCCTCTCGTCCTATCACTTGTTACTTGGGAGAAGGGACTGACACCCACCTTGCTACAATCTCCTTTCAGGTAGTTGTAGAGAGTGATAAGGTCTCCCCTGAACCTCCTTTTCTCCAGGCTAAACAACTTCAGTTTCCTCAGCTGCTCCTCACAGCACTTGTTCTCTAGAGCTTCCTTGCTCTTCTTTGGACACACTCCAGTACCTCAAGGTCCTTCTTGTAATGAAGGGCCCAAAACTGAACACAGTACTCAAGGTGCGATCTCACCAGTCCTGAGTACAGGGCGGCAATCCCTGCCCTAGTCCTGCTGGCCACATAACGTTCTATCACCTTGTCATAGAAGGAGATCAGGTTGGTCAATCAGGACCTGCCTTTCATAAACCCATGATGGTTGGTCCTGATCACCTGGTTGTCCTGTACATGCTATATGATGGCACTCACGACGGTCTGCTCCATAACGTGCCCTGGCACTGAGGTCAGACTGACAGGCCTGTAGTTCCCCAGTTTGTCCTTCTGGCCCTTCTTGTAGATGGGCGTCACATTTGCTAACCTCCAGTCAACCGGGACCTCACCAGTTAGCCAGGACTGCTGATAAATGATTGCAAGTGACTTTGTGAGCACTTCTACCAGCTCCCTCAGTCCCTTGGGTGGATCCCATCCAGCCCTATAGACTTGTGTATGTCTAGGTTGTGTAGCAGGTTGCTAACCATTTCCCCTTGGATTATGGGGGCCTCATTCTGCTCCCTGTCTTGGTCTTCAATCTTAGGGGACTGGGTACCCCGAGAACAACTGGTCTTACTATTAAAGACTGAGGCAAAGAAGGCATTAAGTACCTCAGCCTTATCCTCACCCTTTGTCACTATGTTTCCCCCCACATCCAGTAAAGGATGGAGATTCTTCTCAGCCCTCCTTTTGTTGTTAATGTATTTGTAGAAACATTTTTTATTGTCTTTTACTGCAGTAGACAAATTAAGTTCCAGTTGGGCTTTGGCCCTTCTAATTTTCTCCCTGCATAACCTCACAACATCTTTGTAGTCCTCCTGAATTGCCTGCCCCTTCCTCCGAAGGTCATAAACTCTCTTCTTTTTCCTGAGTTCCAGCCAAAGCTCTCTGTTCAGCCAGGCCAGTCTTCTTCCCTGCCAGCTTATCTTTCAGCACATTGGAATGGCNCTTTCAGCACATGGGAATGGCCTGCTCCTGCACCTTTAGGATTTCCTTCTTGAAGAATGTCCAGACTTCCTGGTCTCCCTTGCCCTTCAGGACTGCCTCCCAAGGGACTCTGTCAACCAGTCTCCTAAACAGGCCAAAGTCTGCCCTCCAGAAGTCCAAGGTAGCAGTTCTGCTGACTCCCCGTCCTTATTTCTCTGAGAACCAAAAACTCTATCATTTTGTGATCACTATGACCAAGATGGCCTCCAACCATCACATCATCCACAAGTCCTTTTCTGTTCACAAAGAGGTCCAGCAGGGCACCTTCCCTAGTTGGCTTACTCACCAGCTGTGTCAGGAAGTTATCATCTTCCACACACTCCAGGAACCTCCTAGGCAGTGTATTTTTTGCATTTGTTAGGCCTTTCTCTCATGTTATGTTGTCGTGGTTTCGGTTTCAGCCCAGTCGGTAACAAAGCACCAGGAAGCCGCTCGCTCACCCCCCACCCCCACTCCTGGCCATGTTGGGATGAGGAGAAAATACAAAGGCAGGCTCCTGGGTTGAGACAAGGACTGGGAGGGATCACTCCCCAATTATAGTCACGGGCAAAAGACAGGCTCAACTTGGGGAAGAAACAAAATCAATTTAATTTACTACAAATCAAATCAAACAAGGACATTAGGAAGGAAAACCAAACCTTAGGACACCTTCCCCCCACCCTTCCCTCCTTCCTGG
>VYZV01038931.1:13586-42982 GCA_013401275.1 Pandion haliaetus | reverse complement strand
GGGACAGGGGAAGCCTTGGGGGGTGCTTGGCATGGGGGGCTGTAGTTTGGATGGAGCTAGGGGCCACTGGAAGGGATCTGGGGGGATCTGGTGCAGGCCTGGGGGGGGTCCCCCAGGCCGGGGCTGGTCCATCCCCATCCCCAGCCATGCTCACCCCACATCGGCCTGGTGCCCAGTGATGCCAATAGCAGCATGGATCACCATTGTCGAATGGGTGGTGGCATGGCCAATGGCAGCATGGGGAGGGTGGGGACAGGGGCACCATGAGGGCCATCTGGGCCAGGTGGGTCAGCTGCGCTGCTGTGCCTGGCGGTGGGGAGGGCCAGGGCCAGGGATCTGCCCGGCGACCAGTGATGTCAGGTGCAGTACAGGTTGCCATTGGCAGGGTGCTTGGGCACAGCAACTTCCCTGAGACCCCATCTTGCCCTTGCACCATAGGGTAGGGGCATGGGGATGTGTGGGGAGGAGGAAGGGGCCCATGGGGACAGAGGAAGGACAAGTGGGGCTGGGGAAGGGGAACAGAGAATGGGCAGTTTGGGATGAGGAAGAGGGCCAGTGCCAGGGCTGGGGATATGTGGGGGAGGGAGGGATGTTGGGGGTAGGGGAAGGGGACAAGGATGGGGTATGGACACAGTGGGAAGGGGGATGAGGAGGGGTGTGAGGGTGAGTGTCTGGGTGGGCAGGTAATGGGGAGCCCTTTGCCCATGGGGTCACACAGGAGGATGAGAAGACTGGGCCGGGGAACCCTTGCCTGTGACCACAAGTGCTGAGGGAATTCAGGTGGGAGCAAGACCATCCCCCTGGCTGCAGGTGGGGTCCCCCATGGCCACAGTGGCACCTTGACACCTGGGGTGGCGTGGGTGTCTGAACCCCTCTTTTCTACCCCCAGGGCAGGTGTGTGTGCTGCCTGGCCCTGATGGGAATGTCCTTTGCCACCACTTGTGCCCAGAGCGCCCAACCCTGCGTGGCACAGACGTTTCTGTCCCCTCTGTGCTGCTGCCCCCAGCACTGAATTAGGAGGGCTTGCCCCAGTGTGGCTGAATTTCCCACGGGGGAGGAAAACCCCATTTCCACAGCCAGCCACATGCCTGGGCTCCCCATGCCCCCAAGTTGTGTGCTGGCCCCATGCCTGTTTGTCACCATCCCTTGGTCCCAGAGCCCAGGAACTGGTGCAGAGGTGTTGATGTGCCCCCAGAAATGTGGGTGAGGGGAAGACAGTCCTCCGTCTCCCTGCCACATCGCTGCCCCAGACTAGGTTGGCACTGGTTGAGTCCTGAGTTCTGCTTTGTGGAGAGCCCAGTGTCCCCCAGGACTAGGGGTTGGGGCCAGGGTCACCCTGTCGGGGATGAAGAGCTGTCCTGGTGTTTCACCCTGGGATGACTGTGTGCATGCCCCTGCACTGCATCAGGGCTCTTCCCATCTGTCCTGGGGTGGGCAGGAGCCATGTGATGCCATGTGCTTGTGGGCATTGGGCATGGCACAACAGGAGTTTGCACACGTGTGGGGGTGTTAATTAGCGGTTTATTATAGGGAGATGCAGGGGGCCGGTGTGGCCCTGGGGCATCCCTGGTGTGGTGTGTCCTGTGCTCTCAGCTCCTGCAGGAGAGGAGGAGATGAGTGAGGCTGGAAAAGGGCAGGCAGCCCTGGCCAGGCAGCTCCCACCTGCCATGGCCCAGAGCCGATGGGCTGGTGCAGCTGGGCAAGGAGGAGACCTCATCTGTGCCTGTAGCACCAGATGGCACCAGCAAGGGCTGCAGCCACAGTCAGCAGCACTACTATGGTGATGCTGCCACTGAGAGCTACCTTGGAGCTGCCTGGAGAAGAGAGGAGAGAGAGGGGTTGTGGGTGCACAGGAGGCCATGGCTGGGGCTGCCATCAGAGCCTGACCCACCATCCTCCAGGCACCTGCATGGGGCCAGGGGCCTCTGCCTGCACCCTGCGCCCCATCCCCATGTGTGGCACCTACCCCATGGGATGAGGAGGCTGCGGGTGCCCAGGCTGCGGTGGCGCACGCGGCAGGCATAGCTGTGCCCATCATGGGGGGCCACAGCCAGGATGCTGCGGAGCTGGTAGGTGAGGTCGGCGTTGGGCAGGATGGCACTGGTGTTGAGCGCTGGGCCCGGTGGCACCTCCTGGCCACCCTGCAGCCAGGCCACGCTGATGGGCCGTGGGTAGAAGCCAGTGACGTGGCAAACCAGCAGGAGCTGGTCTGGTCTGGGCATGCGGGCGAAGACCGTGGCCATGGGTGGCTCTGAGGGGGGAGAGAGCCAAGGGGTGAAGGGAGGTCCAGTGGGGCACCACTTGGCCCCAGTGTGTGGGGCTTTGGGGTGGCTGTGCCAGGGTCAGGGTGGTCTCACCTTGTCTCTCCAGAGCTGCCTTCCCATACTCCATGAATTTCTTCATGTGATCAACACAAGTGGCATTGAGAAGGTGCTGCAGGGTTGCAGAGAAGCCAGTGAAGGTGTTGAACTGCGTCTCAACTTGTGCCGCCAGTGCACTCTCCTGCTGCCTCTCCCAGTGGCTGTTGTCCACGTCAAAGCTGAGGAAGTTGTGGGCATTGCAGGCAAGATGGTAGAATTTGGTATAGGAGCCATTGGGATACAAGTGACAGCCAGTCATGCACTGGAATACAAAGGGGTCTGCGGGGGGACAATGGGCATCATGAGTGCAGCTCAAGCTGGAGCCCAAAATTGCAGCCTGGCACCCACTTCTTTGGGGACATCCCTTTCCCCTTTCCCTCTGCACCCCAATTCATTCTCCCCAGGGAGAAGACACGAAAGGCCAAAGCTCAATTACAGTTGAAATTGGCCAGTGTTATGTCAGACAACAAGAAAGCCTTTTTAAGGTGTGTTAATAGCAAGAGGACATCTAAAGAAAACATTGGACTGATACTTGTTGAAGATGGTCACCTGACTAACAGGGATGAGGAAAAAGTGGAGGTATTCAATGCTTTTTTTTGCCTCAGACTTTAATAATACTGATAGACCTTGGGCTGCCCAGTCCTCTGAGTCAGAGGACCACGATTGCAGGAACTGTGGCTTTCCATTTGTGGACACTGAACTTGTGAGGGACCAGCTTTATCAGCTGAATGTTTAGAATTCCATGGGGCCTGATGGGATTCATCCCAGAATACTGAAGGAGCTAGCAGATGTTATGGCAAGATGCCTTTCGATCATCTGGCAAAGGTCTTGGGAGTCTGGGGAGGTCCCTGCTGACCGCAAGCCAGCCAACGTTATTCCAATTTACAAGAAGCATGTGAGGGAAGAACCAGGAAACTACAGACCTGTTAGTCTAACCTCAGTACCTGGAAAAATTATAGAGAAGATCATACTGGGTGCTATTGAAAGGTATTTAAAGGACAATGCAATCGGGCACAGTCAACGTGTTCACAAAGGGTAAGTCCTGTCCTAATTTGATACCCTTCTACAATAAGTCACCTGCCTAGTGAGTGAGGGGAAGGTGGTGGATGTAGTTTTTCTGGATTTCAGTAAGGCTTTTGATACTGTCCTTCACAGCATCCTTCTGGCCAAGTTGTCCAACTTGTGGGGTGAGTGGATTCACAGTGCACTGGGTGAAGAACTGGCTGAACGGCAGGGCTCAAAGAGTTGTAGTGAAAGGGGCTACATCTGGCTGGCAACCAGCCAGTGGTTTTCCTCAGGACTCAATCCTCAGGCCAGTGCTGTTCAATATTTTGATCAATGATCTGGATGCAGGAGTTGAATGCACCATTAGCAAGTTAGATGATGATATCAAACTAGGAGGTGCTTTTGACTCTCTTGAGGGACAAGAGGACTTGCAGAGAGATCTGGATAGATTGGAGCATTTGGCAGTCATCAACAGCATGAAATTTAACAAGAACAAATGCCAGATTCTGCAGCTGGGACAGAGTAACACTGGACACAAGTATATCCGGGGAGAGGAGTGGCTGAAGAGCAGCCCTGCAGAAAGGTATGTGGGGTGCTGGCCTACAGTAGGCTCAATAGGAGCCAGCAGTGTGCCCTGGCAGCCAAGAGGGCAAACTGCATCCTGGGGTGCATCAAACACAATATAACCAGCCGGTCAAGAGAGAGAATCGCCCTGCTGTATTCAGGGTTGGTGCGGCTTCACTTGGAGTACTGTGTGCAGTCCTGGGCCCCACAGTTTAAGAAGGATGTGAAGGTACTCCAATGTGTCCAGAGGAGGGCAACAAAGCTGGTGGAAGGGCTAGAAGGCGTGTCCTATGAGGAGCAGCTGAGGACTCTGGGTTTGTCCAGTTTGGAGAAAAGGAGGCTGAGGGGCGACCTCATTGCTCTCTACAAGTTTCTGGGGAGGGGAAGTGGAGAGGAAGGTGCTGATCTCTTCTCCCTGGGATCCAGTGATAGGATGCGTGGAAACGGTTCAAAGCTGCATCAGGGGAGGTTCAGACGTGACATTAGGAAATTGTTCTTTACAGAGTTGGTCAATACCCAAAGCCTGTCAGTGTTTAAGAGGCATTTGGACAATGCCCTTAATAATTTGCTTTAACTTTTGGTCAACCCTGAAGTGGTCAGGCAGTTGGACCAGATGACTGTTGTAGGTCCCTTCCAACTATTCTATTCTATTTCTATTCTTTTCTATTTCTATTCTTTTCTATTTCTATTCTATTCTATTTCCATTCTATTCTATTCTTTTCTATTTCTATTTCTATTCTGTTCTGTTCTGTTCTATTCTCCTATGTCACTGCTCTGCTTTATGCCAGATGGAAACTCTGCAGGAGAGAAACCTGTCCTGAGCCCTGTAGATCATCATCCTTGAGCTGCTCCTGCCCAGAGCAGGGGCGGGAGCCATGGCAAAGCAGGAAACACTGCTTTGGGGGAGTGACAGGACATGGGGTGTGGGCTAGTAGGAGGGCAGTGGAACTCTGCTTGGTGCCCTGCCCTTGGGTCACCAGCGCTGCACCGGCGTGTGGGGCTAGGTGCTTTCTCCATGTGTCCTGTCCCACAGACATGAGCGGAGAGGCCCTTTGACCTTCTACTCCACTTTCTTAGATCACTTCTCTGGTGGGATTTGTGGTGCTTGGAGAGCAATGGGGGAGCTGGTGTAAGGGTGTAAGTGGAGCTAAACATGGCCAAGATTTGTGCTAGGGACCAGGATGTCCCCATGTGACCACTACACAGGACAGGATGCTTTGAGGGTCTTGCTGGTGCAGGATGAGGCCCATGCCCTTCCCTCCTGCCAGCCCCAGTCTCGGAAAGCTGGTGATGGTGGTTGTGAGCTCCTTCTCACAGCTCCCTGCCTTGGGCGAGGAGGTGCTGAGCACCTGGTACTCACAGGGTGTCTGGTACAGCTTGGCATCACTGGCCAGGGACAGAACGAAGTTGTGCATGTAGACCCTGAATAGGTTTTTCAGGTTCTCCCACTCTGCTGCAGGCAGGGCTGGGTAGACCCATGGGTGGAGGTAGAGGATGTTCTGGGTATGTTTCTGCAAGGCAGCAAAGACGATGTCCTCCAGGGTGGCCCAGGCTGAAGTGTCCACAAAGTTAGCATTGTAGAAGATGAAGGTTTGGAAAAGGTGGAGTTTACAAGAGCCTGTGGGGAGAGGTAGGAGAGGAAGCAGCATTGGGGTGAATGAGGATGAAGGAGGAGGTCACGGGACTGCCAGCTCCAGTGCTGGTGGGTGGCCCCAGGAGGAAGAGTGGCTTGCAGTGTCCCCAGGGACAGGCAGGGAGATATGGGGCAGATGGGTAGGGGAAATCCCCTGGTTTCACTCAGTTTGCAGTTTCCTTCCATGGCCTCTCTAAGCCTCTCCCTGCTTCTTGTCTAATTGCCTTTTTTTAGCCATCCACCACCCCAATGTGACCTTCTGGGAGCTGTCACTTAGCCTTGTGGAGGGAATGGTGGGGGGACCTCAGTGCTTGCTTGGGGCAATGCTTCCCCCAAGAAGGAACAACTGTGACAGGACCCAGATCCACTGGAGACCTGCACACAGTGCAGGGGCTGGAGGGGAGGAGGACTTCGCCCCAGTTTAGGGCTTCCTGGACAGTGCTTGAGACCAAGTCCTAACAGGAGGCAGGAGACTGAGTTTGATGCTGCAGTGCTGAATGAGGCTCTGGTAGTAAGCAGGGCAGAGTGAAGCATGTTTTGGAGCAGTGGGTGCCCCCCTGGTGAGGGCGCGGTGAGCGCCTGCCCCTGGAGTGGGAAACACAGGCTGGGGATGCAGATGAAGGCTCATAGCTGCAGGAGGAACCTTCGAGCATTGTTTCACAGGGGCAGAATGCAGAGGATCTAGGGGCCCTTTGATTGCAAGAAAATTGATCCTGAAGTCTGAGGGCAGTGCCCAGGACCTGCTCAAGGGGTTGGAGCCCAGTGCAGGGCTGTTGTGCCATGAGAGGCTGAGAACCCCTGCTGCCCACAGGCTTCCTGCAGGAGGAACTCATCTTCAGAGGGGCAGCCCAGTGCCCCAGGCCTGGCTTAAGAACCCCTTGTCCCTTGGCTGCTAAGGCATCTGAAGCCCAACACCAGCAGTGCTGGGCTGGGCAGGGTGGTGTGTGGCAGGGAACCCTGAGCAGGTAGGCAGGGATGGGGCACCTTTGGGTGCTGGGGGTGTGGCCCCTTGGTGACAGGGACAGTGGCCTGCCTGTGCCCACACCCTGCCACCTCTGTGGGGTCCTGAAGTGCAGGGATGGGAGCAGGTAGGGTTGAGCCAGCGCTTCCACTTACCCTCTGAATCTGCCGACGTCCCAGGGAGGAGGAGGAGAAGGAAGAGGAGGAGGCGAGGGGGCTGCATGGTGCCAGCAGCAAGTGTGCAGGAAGAAGAAGTGGCCACGGGAGCCGTGACTACACACTTCTCCCTGGGGCTGCTCTGCCTGGGCAGCTTTGGTGGAGCCAGTGTCACGGGGCAGCCCCAGTAGCCAATGAAGCTGGTGCTGAGGTTTCGGGGAGGGGCTGACCAGGTGTGTTCCCCAGGGGGAAGTGGTACGGCTGGCAGAGGCCTTGGGCTGGGGTGCTCTGGCCAGTGGCTGCGAGTGTCAGGAGAGTTTGGGTGGATGCAAAGTCATACCTCCTGGCTGCAGGGGGCATCCCTCCTGGCAGCAGGAGCACCCTGACATCCAAGGAGTTGTAGGCTGGGCCTAGCCCGTGGTAGCCTTTGCCTCCTCCCATGGTAACCTCCAGGGGTTTACTCTGTAGTCCCCTGGCAGAGAGTATTGGGTTTATGTGGCAAGGTTTTGGTGGCAGGGTGCCTGCAAGGGTGGCCTGTGAGATGTCAGAAGCTGCCCCCATGTCCAACAGTGCCAGTTCCAGCCAGCTCCAAGACAGACTCACCACTGGCCAAGGCTGAGCTAGTCAGCAATGGTGGTAGTGCCTCTGTGATAATATATTTAAGATGGGGTAAAAACTGCTGTGCAACAGCAACTGGGAGAGAGAAGTGAGAATATGTGAGGGAAACAACCATGCAGACACCCGAGTCAGTGAAGAAGGAGGACGAGGAGTTGATCCAGGCACCAAAGCAGAGATGGTGCCCATATAGTCCGTGGTGAAGACCGTGGTGAGGCAGGTTGTCCCCCTGCAGCCCATGGAGGACCACGGTGGAGCAGATCTACCTGCAGCCCATGGAGGACCCCATGTCAGAGCAGGTGGATATGCCTGAAGGAGAGGACCCCATACTGGAGCAGGTCTTCTGGCAAGATTTGTGACCCCACTGGGGACCCGTGCTCAAGCAGTCCATTCTTGAAGGACTGCAGCCTGTGGGAAGGACCCATGCTGGAGAAGTCCATGAAGGCCTGTTTCCTATGGGTGGGACCCCATGCTGGAGCAGGGTGAGGAGGAAGGAGCGACAGAGACAATGCATAACAAACTGATGGCAATCCCCATTCCCCGTCTTGCTGTGCCACTTGGGAGGAGGAGGTAGAGAAGTCAAGAGTGAAGTTGAGCCCAGGCAGAAGGGAAGGGTGTTTCTAGATTTGTTCTTGTTTTTCATTATCCTACTCTGATTTTGACTGGCAACAAATTAATTTCCCCAAGCTCAGTCTGTTTTGCCCATGACGGTAATTGCTGAGTGATCTTCCTGTCCTTATCTTGACCCACGAGCCTTTTGTCGTATTTTCTCCTCCTTGTCTAGTTAAGGAGGGGGAGTTATAGAGTGTTTTGGTGGGCACCTGGCAGCTAGCCAAGGTCAACTCACCACACTACACTTCTTGGGGGCATGTTGCTCAAAGACAGAGTCCCCCAGAGCCTCAGTGTAGCTCTTTCATGGCTGTCAGGCATATTGGGAGGGTGACTATCCCCCACCCCTCCAGGGGCAGGAGTCAGGAGTGTAGGAGATCCAGACCCAAAACCATCCTGGACAGAGGGTGAGAGCAGCACTGCAGCTGGAGCAGCTTCGCACCTGCTTGAAATGCCTCTCTGCATCAGGGGATTGGAGTTGTCACTTGGGTCGCCCCTCCCCCTTCTCTCCTCAGTGAACCAGCTCATATCCCTCCATGTCTCCCTGGTTTGTGGCCCACTCCATCTCCCATCCCACTCAGTGGCCCCACACTGGTCTGTCCCCAGGTTGTCATGCCCTTCTGCCAGCGACAGACACTGGCCACGGAGATGCAGAGATGTGGGAGAGGTTGGCAGAGGAACTGCTTCTCCTGACATGGCAGGGGAGATCAGCCAGTGTCCAGGAAAAGGGAGGCTTCCTGGCCACAATGTGGAGGTCTCTGCAGTGTGGTGGGGGCTTTCCTGGGGGGACCTCATGACGGGGAAGGAGTGCAAGAGGCACAGGAGCTACATGCGGCTGGGTAGCTGTTTAATGCTGTGGTTTTCCACAGCAAACCCCTGTCAGTGCTGATGGGCCAGGGATAGGACATGAGATGAGCAGGGAGAGCTGGTGGTGAGAGAGCTTGTTGCTGGGCGGGCAGTCAGGCCTCAAATGATGAATTCCTGGGTCTCCCATGTGGCCTCGTCACCTTTCCTGCAATGGGGGGGCACCGTGAGCCACATTTGGGGCCGGGGAGTTAATCCCTGCAGAGCTGCTGGTGCAACCCCTGGCCTGACCCATCTGCCCATAAACGTGAGAGCAGATGGTGGGACGGAGACCTCACCTGCGCTTCCACCACCAAAACCCCCCAGCAGAGGCTGTGGCCACAAGGAGCAGCACTGTGATGGCGATGCCGACGGTTGGAGCTACGCTGTAGTTTTCTGGAACAGGGAGAGAAAAGAGCAGCCATGTCAGTGTGGCAGCACCAGGCAGGACCTGTCCCTTGCAGGGCCAGTGTGTACTATCTGGACCCTGCGCCCCATCCCCATGTGTGGCACCTACCCCATGGGATGAGGAGGCTGCGGGTGCCCAGGCTGCGGTGGCGCACGCGGCAGGCATAGCTGTGCCCATCATGGGGGGCCACAGCCAGGATGCTGCGGAGCTGGTAGGTGAGGTCGGCGTTGGGCAGGATGGCACTGATGTTGAGCGCTGGGCCCGGTGGCACCTCCTGGCCACCCTGCAGCCAGGCCACGCTGATGGGCCGTGGGTAGAAGCCAGTGACGTGGCAAACCAGCAGGAGCTGGTCTGGTCTGGGCATGCGGGCGAAGACCGTGGCTATGGGTGGCTCTGGGAGGGAGAGAGCCAAGGGGTGAGGGGAGGTCCAGTGGGGCACCACTTGGCCCCAGTGTGTGGGGCTTTGGGGTGGCCGTGCCAGGGTCAGGGTGGTCTCACCTTGTCTCTCCAGAGCTGCCCTCCCGTACCTGCACAAGGTGAGGATGTGGCTTTGGCAGGAGATGGAGAGGAGGTGCTCTAGGACCCCTGTGATGGCCCTCTTGCTGATGAGGGACTTGCTGACAAGCTCAGCTAGTGGGGATGGCTGCTGGGGCTCCCAGCGCTGCCTGTCCACCTCGAAAGCTATGAGGTCTCTGCCACCCTCTCCGACATCCATGAAGCCCCATCTTGTCCTATTGGGGTGCAGCACACAGCCCGCACGGATCTGGACCACCAATGGGTCTGCCAAGGGCAGAGCCAGTGAAGAGGTCCTATGAGTGTGTGGGACATGGGTGGCATGAGGCGGGATGTGGCTGGAGGCACATGCAGGGGTGCAATGGGCAGCGGGGTGCAATGGGCAGGGAGTGCAATGGGCATCAGGACATGAGACCATGCTTCAGGAAGCCCCGGGACACCCAGCAAGCCCTCAGTCCCCTTGGAAGACTGGAGTGGATATGGGGCCAGTTAGCGTGGGGTGGTTGCTCAAACAGAATCTTGTCCCCCAACATATTTGCCCCCAACTTTCTCTTTTCCTGATCTGTGCTGTGTGGGTCCTGAAGCTCTGGTAAATTTGGTGGCAGCTCTCCAGTGTGCAGAGGGGTTCCCCTGTGCCAGATGAGCCCTGAGGGATGTTTTTGGTGCACTGCCCTCTCTGCCCCTGCTAGCCATGTGCCCCAGCAGCCACAGCATTTCCCATTACCCTTTCAGGAGCTGTTGCACCCTATGACACCCTACAAATACCACCCCGGTGGGGAGGAGGGCACAGCCAGAACCTAGGGAGAGGAGCTGGGGCTATGGCTGGGGCCATGGCCATACTCACAGTCCAGTTGCGCCTGCTGGGCCATTTCGTGCACATATCGGACCATATTGCGCAGAAAGAGTTTGGAGTGGGACATGATCTTCTCTGCATCACCCTCAGCCATGGCCTGGCGGGCCCAGGGCCAGTGGAAGTGGATGCTCCAGTTGGCAGGATCCAATGCAAAGATGGGCACGTCCCCCAGCAGAGCAACCCCGGACACCTCAGCAGAGCTGAAGTTGGTGATAAAACTGGTCTGGAGCAGCTGTAAAACCTGCGGCTCTGCTGGGAAAGAGGATGGGGATGGGAAGGGCTGCAGAAAGGAGATGAGGGGCAGGGCTGGAGGGGAAACAGGGGATTCAGACTAGATATAAGGACGAAATTTTTACAATGACTGTGGTGAAACACTGGAACAGGTTGCCCAGAAAGGTGGCGGATGCCCCAACCCTGGAAACATTCAAGGTCAGGTTGGAGAGGACTCTGAGCAACCTGATCTAGTTGAAGAGGGTCCTCCTCATTGCAGGGGTGGTTGGACTAGTTGACCTTGAAAGGTCCCTTCCCACCCAAACTATTCTATAATTCTGTGATCTTCAGCCCACTCTGGGTTGCTTTCCTGTCTGAACTTCCTCTACCTCCACTGCTTTTCTTCCTTCTCTATTTTACTTTCAACATGGTGTTACTCTCCCGTACAGGATTTCAGGCACCTCGCACCCTCCCCTTCCCATCTCCCTCCTGCCCAGTGCCTGCTGTGTGGAGTGGATGTTGGGGCGCACCTCAGTGCTTGCTTGGGGTGATGCTTCCCCCAGAAGAAGCCAGGACCTGTATCTGCCAGAGACCTGCACACGGTGCAGAGGTTGTGGAGGATGGATGAAAGAGCATTTTGTCCAGGTTTAGGGTCTCCTGGGCATAGGGAGCTCAAGGAGGCCAAACCCTGACAGGTGCAGGAGAGTAGGCCAGCCCAGAGATCAATCGCATATTCCCATGCCTGCTGCTGCCCTCCTCCCCTCCAAAACATGAGGTCTTATGGGGTTGTGGAGAAATGCTCTGTGCAATGGCAGCACCTAAAACACCCTCTTGCAGGTGCAGCTCCCCAACAAACACGGGGCTGCTGGAAGGGGCCCACAGCACCACATGGGGCTGAGACCCCCCCTGGCACCCATAGGGTCCCTGCAGGCCTGCCTGGGGACCATTGGCCTCACTTCTGCTTGGGTGCCTGAGCCTCTGTGCTGGAGCTGGTGGAGCATGAAGCCGTGAGCTGGAGGCAGGAACAGAGCGGGTGGGCAAGGACAGGGCACCTTTGGGTGCTGTGTGGTGGGGGGTGTCCTTTGATGCTGGGGATCATCCCCCCCATGGAGGGCACAGTGGCCTCGCCATGACTCCCCTGGGGAACCCTGTGGGGTCTTCTGACAGGAGGGGTGAGAGTGGTTGGGGTGAGCCAGGGCTCCCACTTACCCTCTGGGTCTGCCAACATCCCAGGGAGGAGGAGGGGGAGAAAGACGAAGAGGAGGAGGCGAGGGGGCTGCATGGTGCACGTGGCAAGGCTGAAGCAGCAGCAGCACTGACTGTGGGAAGAGGAAGAACCCGTGGGGTCCCATGCTTCAGCCCAGCCCAGCAGTCATGGCCGTGGCTCTCCACCAATGGGACCCGTGCGGATGTGTTGGGGAGGGGCCAGAGGTCCTGAGCTGGGGGCTGGGAACGTGTGGGAGGGAGGAAAGCTGAAATAAGGTCTTGAGCATAAAATGACACAACAGGCTGGAGCTGGGGAGAGCCCAGCCAGGAGGAGAGGGCAGAGAAAGGGAGGCCCAGGAAATGGCACTAGGAGAAAACAGGTGCTCGAAGACCTGAGCTGGGTCTCCCTGACTCCTCTTCCCCACAGATGGTACCTTACCCCCATCCCTGTTCTTGTGGTGTGCATCAGCTCCGATGGAGGTGACGATGGCTTTTGGGTTTCAGCCCCGACTGGAGAAAGACAGTTGCTGTCCTCTCAGCCCCTGCACAGGGAGAAGGGCTGCTTTGTGTCCCCACCGGCACCTCCAGCTCAGGCTCCTCCTGCACCACCTGCGTAACCCTGGGGATGGGGCTCCCCAGGGAGGAGGTGATGAGTAGTTCCCTCCTGGCCCATGGCTGCGGGAACAGCATTGGGGAGCTCCAACCCTCCTGTAAATGTCCCTTGGAGAGGGCCTGGGGCTGGGCTGCAGCCTGGCATTCCCCTTTCCTCCCCACCATCTTGGTGGGGAACCCTGTCCCCCTCCCCAAGTGCCCCCCTGGGCATGGGCACAGGAACGGCGGGGGCCATCCCCTGCTCTGCCCCCATTGTCACCAGTGTCCAGCGCTGGAGGGACAATGGGGTGACCAGAGCTGGCCTCATCCCCACAATATCCCCTACCCACTGTTTCTCCCCAGCTGTCCCCTGGCACCTCCCCTCACCCTGCAGTTTCTGTTCCCCTTTCCTGGGGGTGCCCATGTTGGGGCGAAGGCAGAACTGAAACCAAAGCTGGGGGGAAGTTTGAGGTGGGGCATGCCCCAGTAACCTCCAAACACTGAACCCCTTCCCTTCTGTGGAGCTGTCCCACTGTTGTGGTTTAACCCCAGCTGGCACCTAAGCCCCACACAGCCACTTGCTCACTCCCCCCCGCAGTGGAATGGGCGAGGGAATTGGAAGAGTAAAAATGAGAAAACTTGTCGGCTGAGATAAAGACAGTTTAATAAGTAAAGCAAAAAAAGGAACTTATTCACTACTTCCCATCAGCAGGCAGGTATTCAGCCATCTCCAGGAAAGCAGGGATCCATCATGCGTAACAGACAAACACCGTCACTCCAAACGTCCCCCACTTCCTTCTTCTTCCCCCAGCTGTATATGCTGAGTATGATGTCATATGGTCTGGAATATCCCTTGGGTCAGTTGGGGATCAGCTGTTCCAACTGTGTCCCCTCCCAACTTCTTGTGCACCCCCAGCTCGCTCACTGGTGGGTTTGGGTGAGGAGCAGAAAAGATCTTGACTCTGTGTAAGCGCTGCTCAGCAGTAAGGAAAACATCCCTGAATTACCAACACTGTTTCCAGCACAAATCCAAAACATAGCCCCATAGAAGTTACTATGAAGAAAGTTAACTCTATCCCAGCCAAAACCAGCACACCCACAGAGAGGTAGGGACGCTGCGGTGGACTGGTGGGCCCAGAAATGTTACCAACTTCCCCAGCAGTTCACCTCAGCATCACCCAGGGGATGTCTGACCATGCCACCACAATGTCCACATCCCTCCCAGCAGGGCCACCAGTGCTGGGGCCAGAGGAGAGTGTTTGGTTGGTGGAATGGCGAAGTGCAACCATGGGGCAGCCAATGAGGGAAGAGGCAGGATGGCTTTTGTCCATGCAGTCCTATAAGGTGAATATTTGTCCTCACATTTCCCCCCCTAAGGTGACTGTTGGTCACTTCTTGGTGAGCAGCTGGTAGGCCATTAGCAGGCCTCTGGCTTGTGCAGGTGCATGTGATGTCACTGGTGGCTGAGTAGGTGATAGGACAGGAGCAGGCACCTGTCTTTGCAGGTGCTCATGATATGTTCAGGCCCCTCTGAATTTTCTCCAGATGTCTCCCACTGTTGCAGTGGTCCAGAAGTTCTGCTTTAGCTCTTCCTCATCTCTATTGAATGTACTTGCCCTTATGTTTTTGTTGTTTTTTTGCACTTTCTTACTTGCTGTAGCAGAAGTCACAACTTCTTTCTCCTTGATACTGTCACTTCCTTTGGTCAGCAAATGACTAAAGGGGGCAGGGGGCTGGTCATCCACATAGACCATTGGTCCTCACAGTCCCCTCAGGTGACTGTTGGTCCTCAGAGTCCCCTAAGGTGACCACTGGTCCTCAGAGTCAGTCCTCAGGTTACCATCAGTCCCCACAGTTCCCTCAGGTGACATTGGTTCTTGCAGTCCTCCTGGGTGACCACTGGTCCTCACTGTTCCTCCCCAGGTGACTGTAGGACTTTGAAGTTCCACCACATGTGACCATTGGTCCTTGCAGTCCCCCCTCAGGTGAGGGCTGTAATCCCTCCTGAGCCCAGAGCTGTGCCTGGGTGAATTGGGGTGGGGTGGGCAGGGCTGCAGTGCCTTGGGGTGCTGCAGTGGGTGTGTGGGTACCAGCACCAGCTGGGTTGGGCTGAAAAGCCTGAAGAGACCTCTAGAAATGCCTGGGTGTTTGTGTGTGTTATTTTAGGGTCTCTTGGGAGGTCATGAGCACCTTTTCTTAGCAGGTTTGCTCCCTGGCTGCATCTGCTCTCCAGGTTTGGTGGGTGAGCTTCATCCTGTCACATCCTGTGAGTCCTGCAGGGTGTTTCACTCCGTTCGGGGGGTGAATTGCCCTGTGTGCCTTGTTGGGTGCTGAGGCTGCAGGCTCCCAGCCCTGAGGTGAGCCCTGCCTGCAGCTGAAAGTTTCATCTGTCTGCCTCAGCTCAGCAAGGGCTGGGAAAGAATCAGCATCACTCCTGCAGCGAGATCTTTGAGCCCTGCAGTGCCAACAGGTGACTCTGCCTGTCAGGGAAATTCAGTCCTGCCCACCGCACTGTGGTTCACAGGGTTTGGTCAGGGGAAAACCAACCTTGGTGGAGTTGTGGTGGACATGGCCACAGGCCAGCTGGGTTTTCTTCTGACTCAGCTAATAGTTGGCTTGCATATGGTTGCCAGACTCTTATGCTGTGAAACTTTGCCAGGAAGTTGTCCAGTAAAACTGAACCTTTTGTGGTTGTTTAGGAGCACAACATAAATTCCTTCCTATGCCTGTCTGACCTCTGCTGTGTCCGATGGGAGATTAGATTCCTTTTTCTCCTTAACTGGGAGGCCTGGGGGCACTTTACCCCCATGTGAACAGTTGCTTATTTCCATGAAATATGTAAGAACGTGTTTGTATATGCACAAACACACTTTTACATTTTTTTTCTTGCCTTGGTGTTTACTTCAATTAGTATCAATAATTCAGTGGTGCTCCAGCTTCCACCTGCAGCTGGTCAAAAACCTCCCCAAGCCCATCCAAATCCTGAGGAAAGGCACATTCTTAGTAAAACCATGCATATTTTATTTCATTTTATACACATCTGCAGCTAGCGCAGATTACATCAGTTTCAGTGTTACTCAGCACTTTGTAAAACGGTTTGTGGCCAGGTGCTGTTAGTCTGGGTGGAACAGTTCAGTCTCAGCACAAATATTTCTGGAATATGGTTGATAAAGGCAGCTTTTAGGAAAAAATACTAGAAAGCAACAGTACAAGGGCACAGCTTACCGCCTACTGATAAATGTGTTATTGTACCAGGACTGGGAGAAATTGCCACTGGGCATTGGGGTGCCTTAAAGAGCCTCAGTGGGTGCAAGATGCTATGCCACAAGGTAAGAAATGATCGTGTGTAACAAGTGAGGAGGTCTCAGATATGCATCTTTGTCTGCTTAGCAAACTGAAGTGGGTCAGGAGCCCCCCAGGTTTCCACCTTACATTTCCAAGTCAAGCTGATCTCACACTCAGCAGCACCCAGAGCTTTGCTGAAGCAGAGAACGGCAGACTCTTTGTCCCTGTGATGGTGGTGGAAAGAAATGGGGGCTGTTGGCTCTCTTCTGGGCTATGATTCTTTGCTCAGGATGGAGTTCCGGGACTCTGATTCCTCCATCTGCTGGTGCTTTCTGAAATGAGAGGGGGGTGGTTCATGGGTACTCCACGGAAGACACCTTGTGGGGGTGCAGACAGCAGCTGGCAGGGTGGGAGCAGGAGCATCACTGCTAAGTGCAGTAATCTCCTGGGGCATTTCTTCTACTCCTCTCCCACTGCTGCTCCACTGGGCAGAAGGGACCTCACCTGTGTCTCCACACCCAAAGTGCGGAGATGGCAGCCAGGGCCACAGCTGCCAGCAGCCCTGCCCCGAGCCCTGCGATCAGCACCACCTCTGAGTTCCCTGAGAAACACAAGCAGAGGCTGCCATGAACTTTCCCAGCTTTGGTCCATCCCATGGGGCAGGGCAGTTAAGGAGGCCCATCCCTGTCCCCATGTGTGGCACCTACCCCATGGGATGAGGAGGCTGCGGGTGCCCAGGCTGCGGTGGCGCACGCGGCAGGCATAGCTGTGCCCATCATGGGGGGCCACAGCCAGGATGCTGCGGAGCTGGTAGGTGAGGTCGGCGTTGGGCAGGATGGCACTGGTGTTGAGCGCTGGGCCCGGTGGCACCTCCTGGCCATCCTGCAGCCAGGCCACGCTGATGGGCCGTGGGTAGAAGCCAGTGACGCGGCAAACCAGCAGGAGCTGGTCTGGTCTGGGCATGTGGGCGAAGACCGTGGCTATGGGCGGCTCTGGGGGGAGAGAGCCAAGGGGTGAGGGGAGGTCCAGTGGGGCACCACTTGGCCCCAGTGTGTGGGGCTTTGGGGTGGCTGTGCCAGGGTCAGGGTGGTCTCACCTTGTCTCTCCAGAGCTGCCTTCCCATAGTGCAGTAACACCTCCATGTCATCGACACAGGTATCATTGAAGAGGACTTCCACCAGCTCGCTGAAGGCGGTATAGTTCTGGAGAACAGCCTGGACGTACCGTGACAGGTTGGTGTCTTGGGAAAGGAGCCAGGTGGCATTGTCCATGTTGAAGGTGAGGAAGTCTTGGCCGTTGTAGCCCACATAGGCAAAGGCCCGTGAGGTCCTGTTGGGGTAGACTTCACAGCCCGCCATACATTGGGCCACAAAGGGGTCTGGAGGGGCAGAAAGGAGAGAGAGGTTGCATGGGGGCTGGGACTGGCGTCCTGTGAACATGGTCAGCATCTCCTGTGCAGTGCCAGCACTGCCAGTCCTTACCCACTTTCCAGATGCTGTTTCAGAGAGGGGACACAGAGAAGACTGGGTACTCACAGGGCACATCCTTCTGCATGGCACCTTTATTGATCAGGTGGTTGAACTCCTGCAAATAGATCTTAATCATGTTCTCAATGGTGTCCCAGTCACTGCGGGGCAGGGCTGGGCGCACCCAGGGCTGGTAGAAGTGGATGGTCCAGGTGTGCTTATCAAGAGAACCGAGCTCAATGTCTTCCAGCAGGCCCAGCCCCTCTGTGTCCACAAAGGAGGTGTTTTGGAAGGTGGAGGTCTGGAGCAGCCGGATTGTGAAGGTCCCTACACAAGACAGGAGTCGACAGGGGGAGATGGGAGTGGGAGGAGAGGGCCGGGGAAGGTGGAGAGGCTGAGGGACAGGTCCTTGGGGTTGCAGGGACCTGCAGGCCCCCATAAGCCACCTGCATCCTTGGCAGCCCCAGCTCTCAACCCCTGCGCCCACCTGGGATGGCTGCATCCCTGCTAGAGAGGACGTGTGGAGCCAGGGGACAAGGAAGGGTGAGGAGGCAAGTGCCCAGGGTGGGTGGGGAGCAGAAAGCTCCTCACCCACAGGGTCCCATGGGGGCATGGGAGCAGGTGTGGATGAGCCAGGGCTCCCACTTACCCTCCAGGTCTGCCTGTGTCCCAGAGAGGAGGAGGAGGTAGAGGAGAAGGCGGAGGAGGAGGCAGCAGCGAGGGGGCTGCATGGTGCCAGCAGTGAGGCCCAGATTGTGCAGTAGTGGGTGCAGCGACAGGAGCAAGGGGCTGTGAGAGACGTGGCTGCGCACTTCTCCTCAGGGTGGCTCTGCCCAGGCAGCTCCATTGGTGCTAGTGGCCCTCGCAGCCAATGGGGCTGGCACTGAGGTTTCAGGGAGGGCCCAAGGTTCCCACTTGGGGTGGGCCAGTCTGGGACATCCCAAGTAAGGCTGTGAGTGCTGGGGGAATTTGGGTGGGAATGAGGCCATCCCACTGGCTGCAGGAGGTGTCCCTCATGGCTGTGGAAGCCCCTTGACAATCAGGGCGGTACGGGTGACCCAACTCCTCTTTTCTACCCCCATTACAGGTGGAGGTGCCACCTGGCCATGGGCTGCATTCACTGTCCCTGACAGGAATGTCCCTCACTACCACTTATGCCAGTATGTCTGGCCCTGCGTAGCACAGACATCTCCATCTGCTCTCTGCTGCCTACTTAACTGGGTGGGTTCACCCTGACATGGCTGTCTTTCCCACAGGGGAGGTGAACACTGCTCCCGCAGCCTGGCCACATGCCTGGGCTCCCCATGCCCCCAGGCTCTTCACTGGCCCCATGCCTCTTTGTCACCTCCCATCCGTCCTGCAGCCAGGCCACACTGAAGATGGCAATGTGGCAAACCAGCAGGAGCAGAGCTGGGCCAGGTGTGCAGGTAAAGACCGTGGCCATGGATGGCTCTGTGGGGGCAAGAGTGAGAAGAGCTGGTGATATGCCCTGATCCCTTGGCACTGCTGGCCTGATCCTGGGGAAGGGCTCCCCAGGGATGAGGTGACGAGCAGTTCCAGCCTGGGCCACAGCTGCAGGGTCAGGGATGGGTGCAGGTAGGGCTGGAGGAAGCAGGTCTTCCAGGAGCTCCTCTTGGGGCACAGGAAGTAGATGGGTTGGAGCAGCTGTAGTGTGACAGTCCCAAGGGGAGAGACAGATTGTGGGGCCTGGAAGGGACTGTTGCCCACTGACAGTCATCAGACCCTTGGAGCAGTGGCACTTGGCCATGCAGGATCCCCAAGCTGGCACGGGGATGTGACCATGGTCCTCCCACCCCGAGGCCAATTCCAGGGGGATACAGTGGATGACTAGCCTCCCCATTTCCACAGAGCTCCATCCATGTCATGGGGCCTGGGAGATACCTCTCTGCTTCCCTGCACCCCACAGTGCTAGGGAACTCCAACTGTCCTGTAAATGCCCCCCATGAGAGGGCTTGAGACTGGGCTACAGCCTGGCATTACCCTTTCCTTCCCACCATCTCTGGTGGGGAACCCTGTCCCCCTCCCCAAGTGCTCTTGTCTCAGCCCCTGCACAGGGAGAAGGGCTGCTTTGTGTCCCCACCGGCACCTCCAGCTCAGGCTCCTCCTGCACCACCTGCGTAACCCTGGGGATGGGGCTCCCCAGGGAGGAGGTGATGAGTAGTTCCCTCCTGGCCCATGGCTGCGGGAACAGCATTGGGGAGCTCCAACCCTCCTGTAAATGTCCCTTGGAGAGGGCCTGGGGCTGGGCTGCAGCCTGGCATTCCCCTTTCCTCCCCACCATCTTGGTGGGGAACCCTGTCCCCCTCCCCAAGTGCCCCCCTGGGCATGGGCACAGGAACGGCGGGGGCCATCCCCTGCTCTGCCCCCATTGTCACCAGTGTCCAGCGCTGGAGGGACAATGGGGTGACCAGAGCTGGCCTCATCCCCACAATATCCCCTACCCACTGTTTCTCCCCAGCTGTCCCCTGGCACCTCCCCTCACCCTGCAGTTTCTGTTCCCCTTTCCTGGGGGTGCCCATGTTGGGGCGAAGGCAGAACTGAAACCAAAGCTGGGGGGAAGTTTGAGGTGGGGCACGCTGATAACCTCCAAACACAACCAGGGCCGAGGTGTGCCCTCTGCAGCGTGCATGTGACCCCTCCAAGCACAACTGGGAGAGGTGTCCCTGCTCCATGTCTTCATCTTGGGTGTCCCCAGCTGTGGTTGGGACATGGGGAAGGCCCATATGGGGCTGCTGTGAGCCAAGCTCCAGCATCCCATGACACCGAGTCAGACAAAGGGAGACAAGGACACCGAACCCCTTCCCTTCTGTGGAACTGTCCCACAGAGAAATAGGGATGCTGCGGTGGACTGGTGGGCCCAGAAATGTTACCAACTTCCCCAGCAGTTCACCTCAGCATCACCCAGGGGATGTCTGACCATGCCACCACAATGTCCACATCCCTCCCAGCAGGGCCACCAGTGCTGGGGCCGGAGGAAAGTATTTGGCTGGTGGGGTGGCAAAGCGCAACCATGGGGCAGCCAATGAGGGAAGAGGCAGGATGGCTTTTGTCCATGCAGTCCTATATGGTGACCATTTGTCCTCACATTTCCCCCCCTAAGGTGACTGTTGGTCACTTCTTGGTGAGCAGCTGGTAGGCCATTAGCAGGCCTCTGGCTTGTGCAGGTGCATGTGATGTCACTGTCACCTCTCCTCCAACTTTCCAGTGTCCACTCACCTTGTTATCATCACAGGTTACAGTTATTTCCTTTGATGCAGTGGCAGCAGCCTGGGAGGTTGTACTTAGTGCACAGCTGTTTCTTTCGGCCTCTCCTTATTCCTTAAACTTTTCTTCTGTTGCTTCTTTCTTCTTCCTTGTTTCCTTTGCTTCAGAATACTTCCTTTGCTTCTCTATGGTCCACAGTCCCTTTGGGGAAGTATCTTTTTTGGCATGGTCTTATTCATAGGCCACTGTCCCTTTGGGCTGTATCTGCTCTTCCATGGAGCACCTCCTACTGCTCTGACCTTGCTATTCCTTTTTCTGGGTGTTTACTTCTCTTTCCTAAATACGTTGTCACAGAAGTGCCACAAACTCCTCTTGTTCATAGGAGGTGTGCTGACTGGAACCAGCCATCAGCAGCACAGGGCACTTCATGATCTCCTTCCTCAGAGGTCACCCTGGTAGCCCTCCTCCTCCCTTCCCAACCAATACCTTGCCAGTTATGCGGAATACTATTCTTTACTGTAGTACAGCTACAATGGTTTGAACTGGATGACTGTTTGGCTGAGATTTTATTGGGGTTGGTGCATATTCACCATAGTAGGATAAAAGTTACATTTATGAGGGACTGCAGTGCACTTCCGCCTTTCTAACTGAGCTTAAGGATGGCTTGCTGATAACAGCTGTCATTAAGAAACCTGGTCATAACCCCACCTCCACTTGGGAAATGCTTTTAACTGAGAATCTTGTCCTTGACTCCCATCTGTGTTACGCAGGAGCTATGTTGCAGTTCAGTCTGTGGCGTCTTGTACCTCCTTATTCCTGACACCAGTCCTGTCCCATTGGCTTGACTGGAACTGAATTGTCAGCTCAGATTTGCTGGGTGATCACTGGAGTTGTGGCTGATGCTGGTTACAATCTCCAGACCTGATTATTACCCTGAGTTTGTTGATTTGACTTCCTGGCTCCTTGTTTGTGACGTAGCAACCTTCCTCCCTTGCTGTGACCCTCAGTTCCTAGCTCACCTTCCCTTGTAGAGCAGCCTGTCCTTGACACCACAGCTATCAATGGAATACAGTGGGTTTACCCTAGGACTTCCCAGAGAGCTTTTGCACATGAAGAGTGATTTATTCATAAGTCTTGGCCACTTGGTCTCTGCTGGAGCTACACCAGTTTCATAGCAGCTGGAGACCTGATTCTTTGTCCTCAGTGATGCGAAGTTGTTTGTTCTTTTTGTGAAATGAGATATTTTTCTCAATAGTTTAAGTGATCCAAACTATAAACTGGTTTTATATCCCATTAAGTAAACTGTCCAACTAGTCAAATTGGCTTTGATCCACTCACAGATTTTAGGCTGAGAAGCCCTGCACTTTAAAAATTATTTTTGCAAGAATGTGATGAAATGTACCTGAGAACTGCCTGCCTCTCTCCACTGAGTGTTGATGGAGCCTAGGTGATCAGAGCCATGCAAAATGTGAACGTGTCTATTGGTACAGGAGGTGAACATCTTCATTTCCAGCCCTCTCTGGTTTTGCTTTTTAATGATGCTTTTCTTCTGTTCACATAGAGAGACCTAAAACCATCTGGACATCAAAATGAGGCGCCTGAGGGTGGGGGAAAACTTACTGTGGGTGATTTCACATAATGATACAACTTGCCCTATTTTTCTTATTAGCACATACTAAACTTTAAATGGGTTAGGTAGTACACAACACTTAATTGCTTCCCTGATATTTCTTGGTTAAAGTTTGCTGAGCAAACACAGAAACTTAATTATTCCAAGTTGGATACTTCACAGTTATTAAAGGCATCTCAAAGGAGAAACTAGCATTAAGGAGCAATGTATATTTTCTGCCTCCCCTGTACTCTTATTTTCTCAAATACACCCATCATCTCCCACATTACATTATACCATGGGTGTAAAAACAATTCAAGGTTTCTCTTAGCTTTTCAGATAGCTGAGTTTAAGTCTTGGTGTAAACTGTAGCAACCGGTGGCCCCCGTTATTTCAGCCGTAGATGACTGCACTTATCAATCCTGATATTAGTCAAAAAAACCTTGGTAGGTGCGAATTATCTATCGAAACAACATTGTCTTTATTGTGGGTGATTACAGCTGAGCTACTTTAGTGGAAAAAATAGTCCCTTCAAGGACACAAGTCATCTCATACTAGCATAGGTTTCAAAGCCTGGGGAACAGATTCATTCCCTCAAGTCACTATTTCTAAATATTAACTATAAAGGTACAAACTGTTTCCTAATTGCAGACATCTGGTGACATTTGACATACCCAATGATAATGAGCATGGCCTTGATTTATTCTTGCAGAAGGCAGGTTTCCCATGTTTCTGCCAGTCCCACACACTTACCTTGGATACCAAAGGACATCTCACGTGGTGCAAGGCACCACTGCATTGGCAAATTAGTCAAACCCCATCTAAAAGTGTGTGAAGAAATTACTGAAGGGTTGATCTCATATGTCTCATCTGTTAGCAGTGGAGCTGTAAGCCTAGACTAGAGGCATCTGATGTAATTTCATGTGATCCAGCATCTTTTTCCTGCTTCAAAGCAGTTGAAGTTTCCCATAGGTCCTCTATCATTCCTCTCAGCCTCAGGCAGACACATCAGATAGCCAGGGGCATTTCTGAGCACACTAGACAGATCTGTTCAAACAAGCAAAATAACACCTGTGTCTTTTCCATGAATGCCTGTTATGGGTTTGTGTGGCAGGGTTTTGGTAGCAGGGGAGGGGCCCCAGGGGTGGCTCCTGTGAGAAGCTGCTGGACGTTCCCCTGGCTCCAAGTCTGACCTGCTTCTGGCCCAGGCCAACCCAATCAGTGACAGTGGCAGCACCTCTGGGAGAACAGCTTTAAGAAGGGGAACCTGCAGTGAGGGGGCGAATTGGAATGTGAGAGGAACCCCTCTGCAGACACCGAGGTCAGTGAAGAAGCAGGAGGGGGAGGAGGGGCGCCTGAGGAGGCTGATGCCCTGCAGCCTGTGGTGAGACAGCAGGCTGTCCCCCCTGCAACCCATGGAGGTGAATGGGGGAGCAGATGCCCCCAAAGATGGTCGTGACTCCATGGGAAAACCCATGCTGTAGCAGTGTGTGACTGAAGATTGGCCCATGGAAAGGACCCACGCCAGGGAAGTTTGTGAGGAACTGCAGCCCGCGGAAAGGACCCACGTTGGAGAAGTTGGTGAAGGACTATCTCCCATGGGAGGGACCCCACAGTGGAGCAGGGGACGAGTGAGGAATCCTCCCCCTGAGGAGGAAGGAGTGGCAGAGACAAGGTGTGGGGAGCTGACCTCAGCCCCCACCCCCTGTTCCCCTGCGCCGTCGGCGGGGAGGAGGGAGAGAGAAGCAGGAGTGGAGTTGAGCCGGGAAGGAGGGGGGGGCGGGGGAAGGTGTCCTAAGGTTTGTTTTTCCTTCCTAATATCCTTGTTTTGATTTGATTTGTAGCAAATTAAATTGATTTTTTTTTCTTCCCCAAGTTGAGCCTGTCTTTTGCCCGTGACCATAATTGGGGAGTGATCCCTCCCAGTCCTTATCTTAACCCAGGAGCCTGCCTTTGTATTTTCTCCTCATCCCACCGTGGCCAGGGGAGGAGGTGGGGGGGGGTGAGCGAGCGGCTTTGTGGTGCTTTGTTACTGGCTGGGCTGAAACCACGACACTATGGTAGAGCATTTCCGAGGGAAATAGCTCCTTATCTCTGCAGAAGGGGCACTGGAAGCAAGAAATGCTGGTGCACAGAGCCTGTCCCTGCAGGAGAAACATAAGGAGCATGAGTGAGGCTCTGGTGCTGCTGAGTGCCTGCCTTGCCCCGCGGGGCGAGAGAACAGCTCCTGCCTGGATGCAGCCCATGTGGAACCAGGTGTGTTTGCATGCTTGGGCACACTATGGTGCCGTAGGACTTTCTGTCCCCCACAAGGTCCAGACAGATGAGCCAGGTGTTGTTCGCTCATGTCTTCCACATATATCTACTAGGTTTTGAATGTGGGTTGTGATTAGGATGGGTATTAAGATTATGAAGAATAAAGAGCTCAGCATGGGAAGGAGTGAGGCGTGTTGCGCAATGCAGAGTGGAAAGTTGTGGAGTGGCATAGGTAGATCTTCTGTTGGTGTTTCAGCAAAATGATTTGACTACAGATTTTACGATGTGATCAGGAGGAGAAATGTAATGAAAAGCAGGAAACTCAAAATGGGAAGGAGTGTGTGTGTTGCACATTCTGGCATGGAAAGTGGAAGCCTGGCCCAGGAATCTGCAGGTGTGTGTTTTTCTTGCAGTGGGAACATACACCCACCAAGCTTGGCATATGAGTCAACCATAGAGCAATGTCTATGATAATGTGGCTTGGAAAACAGGATGAACTTTTCAATTTTTGCCTTTCTCACTGTAGCAGAAAAAATAATTTGCATGTTATTTGAGTAAATAACAAAACTGAACAACTTAAGTTGCTGTTTTAATGAAGTTAACAACCTTGAATACAGCAACTGTTCATTTGCATTTCATTAAAATACAGTGTAATTAGGGGATCCATTGTCATCTGCAGTGCAGTGAATATATTTTTCACAGAAAAGTGAGTACTTGTAGAGCTTTTGTTGTTAGCAAAAATGATGAGTTGCCAAAATACTTGAAAACATACATTTCTCTAGAGCTGCATTTTGTTAGGTGAACCTTAGCAGGTAAGGAACAAATTGTTGATCCTTCATAAACTAAAATGTTCTCAGAAAATTTTATAGTGTCTATTAAGAAGGGTCTAGATGAATTACACCTTGAAAGAAGATTTTTTAAAATTATTTTTAATCATAACTTTTTTATCTGTAGATGATATTTTTTACAATATAAACACAAGGAGAAAAAGCTTTAAAAAATACAAGTTAAGCATTTGCAAAAATACTGGAAGCTCGTAGCAGGTACACATAATAAGAGGCTCCATTTTATTCTAGTGGCATGGAGAGCTTTGGAATTTTTCAGAGTGGCTGGCATGGGGGTGGTGTGGCATATTTTTAGTTGTTTCTCGGTGGTTTTTTAATCTTTGTTAGCGTACAGTTGTGAGAGACCGAAAGAGTTAATGTCTCAAACATTGTGGTGGGGCAAGTTCTGCATAACAACAAACACTGCATAACAAGGAACCACAGGTGAAAGGAAGCAGCTCAGCACAGATCAGCACAGGACATCGGCAACAGGACGCAGAGGGCATGCTGGAGAATGCACAGCTCCATGTTCTGATATGCTGAGCAGGGCAGCTCACCATGTATGGCCAAAGATCAAGCAATAGTCATGCCTGCAGGGAAGGAGAAGTTGCACCCCAAATGACCCCCCGAGCCCACTGACCCACAAACAAAAAAACACAAACCTGTGCATGACACCTAATTAGCTTAATGAGTTTGAGTGTCTGCCCGAAGGAGGGGCAAGGAGATGATAAAATGACACAAATTGAAGCCCAACATGCACGCACGCTCACCACAACTGTACCCCTAGACTGGCTGGTCCCAGGATTGGTGAAATCTTTCTCTTTTTTTTTCCTCTTTCTCTCTCTGCCTCGCTCTCTCTTTCTCTCTCCTTTTTCATAATCCCTACACCTCATCCCTTTAGACATAAAACTGCTGACCAAGTCTGGGACTAAGAGTGGATCCAGGTGCCCCTAGGCTTTTATCTGAGATGGAGTCTAGAAAACAAGGGGGTCCACTCTGAACCTGGTGACCCAAGGGAAGGGCTTTCCTTATTCCCTGAATTGATGTGTATGATTACCACAGGTTACATGGTTTACTGAGGTAGTTTCATGCCAATTCCTGTTGTGAGAAACCACACCACCTATTGTTACACCTGCCAAGTTCAGTTTGATTCTGCCATAAATAAAATGTTCAAGTGATCGTTTAGTGTCATTTCACCTTAATTTAGCCCAACAGACTTCCAAACTCACCATGACCCCTCCCCGGTTTGTCCAGCACAGGTCCTGACAACATTGTCCAATTTAATACAGAAAATCCAGAGGACAAACAGTGTAGTCAGACTATTATTATTTTTAGTAAGAATTGCAGCAAACAAGTGGTGATAAATTTGAATGAGTGAACTTTCCACAAGCTTGGGATGAACAGAATCTAAGTAAAAACTCTGCAAGAGCTTTGAGATTTGGCTGAATAGTAATTTTTCCTTCTCCAAAAAAATCACTTTAGCTACCAGATGTCACATTCCCTTACTAGGTCCCTTTGTTGCATTTTTTTGTCACGTGCAGAGGCTTTGCAAGCAGTATCTATGCAATTTAACCAAAAAAACCTGCTTCACGCTTTCAGTAAACATGAAAGATGGCAAAGATTAGCAGGACATTATGAGAGGCCTTAGCATGCTCCCTGTAGGAGATACTTCAGGGTCATTGCTGGCCTAGAAGGCTTCCGCCAGGAGGTGAAGAGTGGGGGTCCACGAAGTCATGGACTGGGCTGATCTGAAGTCTTGCTGAGCTCCTGTCTTCCAACTCATTTTTTTTCACTAGTATTTTACATATTTTCATGTTGATTTTCTACTCTTTAATTCCTGAGTTCCTAACCATCCCTCTTAAAAATAATCCAACCTCTTTCTGCATTTCACCCTTCTCACGTTGCAAGGTTCAACTTTGTTGTTTCTCACAACTTCGCAATTTCCCTGCAAGTCTGAGGCAAGGATGCACAGCTGTCCTGTGTCAGAACTCAGCCTTGGATCAGACAGCTGGACCATCTGGGTAGGGGAGTTGAGAAGTGCAAGCCAGCCAATGTTCAGATACTTCCCCATAGTAGTCGAGTGTTGATTCTGTTATACTGAAGAGGCTTTTCTGTTCTTCTTATTAAATCTACACAGTGGAACTGAACTAGCCAGGTCTATGTAAGTTGGGAGAGTTTTTCTGAGAAACAAGCTAAGTGGATGCTAGAATTTCATATGGTTACAGGTTATTTATGAATGGAAAACTTAACTGTTTTATAGCTACTTATTCTATCAAAGCTCAGTTTGGTTCAAATCATATTACTGTGTAGTAAGAAGTTCTTTGCCCATGCTACTAGCTGCTTTTCAGCATTCAGGGAAAGTAGCCTTTCCTTTTACATACTGCTGTCTTATTTTTACCTATTTTTCAGGTATGCCATCCATAAGGTAGATATCAGCTTTTCAGTTAAAAAAGAATGTAAAGTGTTTATAACTATAACCATCCTCCCCTTGCCTCTAGCCTGGCACCCCATGTTGGGTGCCAAAAAGGACTGTTATGGTTTAACCCCAGTAGGCAGCTAAGCACTGCACAGCCGCTCGCTCACTCCCCCTACAGAGGGGTGGGGGTGGGGGGAAGAATTAGAAGGGTAAAAGTGAGAAAACTTGTGGGTTGAGACAAAGACAAATTAATAATTTTTGAAAAATATAACCGGAAAAAGAAAACAACAATGAGAGAGGAAAATAAAACCCAAGAAAAAAAAAGTGATGCAAAAGAAAACAATTGTTTACCATAAACCAACAAATGCCCAGCCAGTCCTAAGCAGAGCAGCCCTTGCCAAACTTTCCCCTCCCCAGTTTAATTGCTGAGCATGATGTCATATAATGTGGGGTATCTCTCTGGCCAGCTCAGGTCATCTGTACTGGCTATGTCCCCTCCCAACTTCTCGTGCACCCCAGCCTATTTGCTGGCAGGGCAGTCTGAGGGGCAGAAAAGGCCTTGATGCTGTGTAAGCACTGCTCAGCGATAACTAAAAGATCCCTGTGTTATCAACACTGTTTTCAGCACAAATCCAAAACACAGCCATGTGCAAAGTACTGTGAAGAAATTTAACTCTATCCCAGCCCAAACCACTACATATACGTAAATACATATACGAAAGTGACAGAAATGTTGCACTGTTTCTTTTGCAATATGGGCATAGTGTATAGAACCTTCCCTTGTACTGAAATGTGGAAGAGTACTTTGATGCAGTTTGGATAGACAAGACATTGGTTAAAAGTAAAACTACTTTTGCCTGTGTCATGGAATCTGTCAGGAATTTGGAGTTTTCTGTGTAGCCAGTGTTTCATTCTATTAGCTTGATGAGCTGTTTATGCCTGTTTTGAGAGTCTGGTTCCTAATAACTATATGATAGAGGCTGCAGTAGAGTACCTTTGTGGCATTCTTGATATTTATTTACTGATGTGCTTATGTTCCTCACTTTCAATGACAGAGCATCAGCCTGAATGGATCTGGTGTTGTCTAGCAAATCTTGTAGTCCTGTACCATTTCTATCTATCGCTTTTCTGAACACAAATAACTAAGTAATGAGCAAAACAATATTTTTGTTAGCAATGTTATTGTCAAGCTTAATGTACGTCTGACACTTCAGCCAGAACTATGAAATGCTTGATACTCATTTCTGTTCTCCTTAGCAAGGTGACACCATGCCAGATGTTAGAATTTTGTCAAGCGTCCATGCAGTGGACAATATTAGGTGCATCTTTCGTAACGCTGTTAAAAGGTATAATGACTATCAAGTTTCATTTTGACATGAAGTTTTTCTAGTAAATGTCCCTTCCCATTCTCTTTTAAAAAACAGAGGCTGTGCTAAATTTTCATGTATTTCCTTCAAGGTGAATTACAGAGAAGAGGTGGTGTTGCAATAATAAATAATTCTCCATTGTCTTGCAGAATGTGTGACAGCATATCAAAACAAAGAAGGAAGTTTTTCCTTTAGTGCACTTGAGGGAACCATCTGCTTGTAATGTGCTAATCTAAAAAGCGCAAGCTGTGTCTGTGCTCCCTGTGGTTTCCTAGCCTCTTCCTATACCATGAGAGTCTCACCTCTTCTTGGTACAGTCTGGTATTTGATAATGTCGTGGTTTAAACCCAGACAGCAACTAAGCACCACGCAGCCACTCACTCACCACCCCCCACCCCCCACCCCCCCAGCGGGCGGGGGG
>VYZV01038930.1:87719-115499 GCA_013401275.1 Pandion haliaetus | reverse complement strand
TTTTGCAAAGCTTAATCTTGCCAAGGCAAATTTCCTTAACTTCTTACAGAACCTCACTTACCTCTCCTTGTGAGGAATCTGATTCTTCTTTACACTGTTATATTACAGAGAAAATACTCTCCCTGGTATGTAGAGAAACTCAAGTTATCCTTAAGGTGGTTTAGACACTTGGTAGTGGTCTAAACACAGATATCATGGAATCTGGTAGAGGATAATTAAGTCAGCTGTCACATGTTGAGCTCTTGAGGTAGCTAGCTTTACACTTGGTATTTTACTAGGTATATTGATTAGGACAATTATGCTTCAGTTGAGCAGAATATCTTATTACACAGACCACTATATTCTAAGACAACTGCATGAGCTGCCTAGAAGTTTAGGCTTCTGCCCATCCAATGATTATTAAAGAAGTCCTGGTTTTTGTCACATGGCAAATAACCAACACTGTAACTGGCTAGAGAGAATTCTCTACCTAAACTCTCAACAAAATCATTCTTCTCTGTCAGCAGTTTCCTCAGATACTTACTGCTGGGTAGACGTGTCCAATTTGGGCAGTCCGCCCAATGTGGATTTCATCTTCATCTTCCTCTTCCGTTGTCTTCCTATAGACTGGATTATCAAAATTCATGCTTTTAGTATTCTTCCGTTTCCAGTTTCTCCAGATGAGGTATCCCCCCATGCACAGCAAGCCAATGACCACTGAGGAAAGGGGAAAGAAAGGGCTGTTAGCCAGTCATGAATCTGCTGGGATGTTCCTATGTAGATATCCATCCTTGTACAATTTTTTTGAAGACAGGCTACTTTTCCCCATTTCTACAGTTCCTGTACTCTTTCCCACCCTCAACCCTGCAAATTGGAAGAGCATATTTACACTAGCATTTTGGTATAATCGCTTACAAAGGTTAAATCAAATCAGCTTACCGACAGGAATGACGATTCCAATAACAGCTGCTGTCACAGTTGAATCAAAGCCGTGGTCATTATTTGCATCTGTAATTACAGAAGTCATTCTCATCATTTAACTCATTTGCTGGTTTTACAGCCACATCTAAATAACGTTTTATGTTAGTAACCACGTTGTTCTGCCCAGCAGAAAGCTTTTGTAATCAAACAGTTTACAAAAATTTTTGTAATAAAATTATTACAGAGAAGATAAAAAGCATATACAAACAAATCTGGGCTAAGCTGACTTGTTCTTAGGAACAATGAACAGCCTGGCCATGAAGTGCTGCTGCCCTCACAGGATTGCAAACTACACACCAGGAGAGTGTGGCCAGTTAAGAGCAGCGCTCAGTACAGTGTTACCAGATAGAGAAGCTCTAACCAAAAATGAGTAAGTGACTGTACTTGTGCCTGTAATTTTCAAGCACAAAAAAAAAGAGACCAGTTTTGAAAAACTCAAGATCGGGATGATGAATAGCGCTCTTACCAATCTACAGCAGAACAGAGTTAGTTTTCTTCTAATAGCTGGTACAGTGCTGTGGTTTGGGTTCAGCATGAGAAGACCGTTGATAACAAACTGATGTTTTCAGTTGTTGCTGAGTAATGTTTAGACCAAGTCCGGGATTTTTCAGCTTCTGATGCCCAGCCAGCAAGAAGGCTGGAGGGGCACAAGAAGCTGGGAGGGGACACAGCCAGGGCAGCTGATCCAAAGTGGCCAACGGGGTATTCCATACTATGTGATGTCATGCCCAGTATATAAACTGGGGGGAGTAGGGGCTGGGAGGGATCACTGCTCAGGGACTAACGGGGTGTCAATCAGCAGGTGGTGAGCAATTGCATTGTGCATCACTTGTATATTCCAATCCTTTTATTATTACTGTTGTCATTTCATTAGTGTTGTCATTATCATTATTTGTTTCTTCTTTTCTGTTTGATTAAACTGTTCTTATCTCAACCCACAAGTTTTACTTCTTTTCCTGATTCTCTCCCCCATCCCACTGGGTGTGGAGGGAAGTGAGTGAGTGGCTGCGTGGTGCTTAGTTGCTGGCTGGGCTTAAACCACGACACAAGAGGAAAAACACAATTATGGGGGGGGGAATATCAATATACCTTTGAAGTTATATACTTAAAAAGTTTGCTCTGAGCTCTTATAATAGGGGATCATCAAAGAAAATTTATTTTTGCTAAAATATCAGGAACTGAGAGAGAAGGAGCTAACTGTAGTTTGTCTTTTGATGCACCAATTCATGGAACTTAAAAGGCAATTTATCCTTTTAAATACTTCCCTGTGGCAGGTTGTCCTGTTACATAGTTACTTAATAATAAGCCAGACTCTGTCAAATGTGGACAATTAAAGCACGTTGATTCCATGGCTTATGAAAAAGTTAATTATTGCATTTAAAAGAAATTTGCACAGACAGAACTTACAAGACTGAATTTCAGAAATTGGATTCTGCTTTCCCACATGCAGTACAGCATGCGCTGCATCACTACTCCTACAAGTAGGCATACCCTAGTCAAACGGGTGGGGTTTTTATGGTTTCTAGATGCAATGGAAACTGCCTGTTCTGCTCAGTGAAATGTTTAGGGGGAAAAAAGTATTTTACTGTTTTTAAAGCAATCTAGATCTGTTTGAGACAGTCCTGAAGAGTACAGTCTTCTCTCTGGACTAGAATTACTTTTTTTGGGGTTTTTTTGGAAAAGCAGTTCAGCTTTTCTGCTTTACCTTAGGACTGAGATGGTAGGTTGGTGTTTTTTTACTCATTATGTAGGGTGAACTTGAGGAGAGCCTATTAGTGGTCTCCATTGGGATACTTTGGTGGTATGTAATGCAAAACTTCAAACGTATATTGTGATCAGGCCACGTTAACATGCAAAGCACAGCCACGCAAAACAGATGCAGCTTGTCTTGGGTTGTCATAATTCCAAACATCCAACAGGGCTAGAGCTGGACAGGAGGCATTTTTCACTCACAACTTACGCCAGATCACACAATAATTAAACAGTTAAAATAGGTGAAACACCTGTAGAATCATCCATACTATGGCATGCAGCACTACAAACGGCACTGAAGCTGGGATGAACTAGTATTAGGCACAAGGCAAGGACTAGCATGAACTCTCAGGGCCTCATCTCTAGAGCCCGTTTCATGTGTGTTGGATGAAAACCTGACATAAGTTCCTTAACATCCCGAGCAACTGGAATCACATCAGCCATCATAACACAGATGTCTGTGGAAAGACTACCTGATGTCTCCCGCCATGCAACAGGACGTGCCTGCATCTGCCCTGTTTATAAATCCAGATGTTAGGCCAGTTCTCCCCCCAGTGCATGAGTTTTTGTGATGATACCGTATATATATAAGAAGAAGAGAGGAATCTCATTCTCTTACAGTGTTGTGATAAATTGCTGTTTCCAG
Source organism: Pandion haliaetus (assembly GCA_013401275.1). NCBI lineage: Eukaryota > Metazoa > Chordata > Aves > Accipitriformes > Pandionidae > Pandion > Pandion haliaetus. Next base: position 112,141 of record VYZV01038930.1, on the reverse strand, counting down.
TGGTCATCTCAGGATCTATCAGGATGGATGTGGTGGAACGTAAATGAAAACTTGGGGTGGTAATCGTTGCTTCTGATACAGCTTTGGGGACGACTTCAGTGGTGTTACTGGCACTGCCAAGCACAGGTGCGATGGTTGTGGTACCAGCAGTGTGGGATGCTGCGGTTGTAGAAACCAGTGTGGTAGTTGAAGTAGTTGGAAGATCTGAAAAGCAAGAGCAACAATGAAATTTGGTTAAAGTAAGTACACAAAGCAAATCACAAATGGTGATACAAATCAGGGGAGGACTGTTATGTTTACAGATTAGAAGCAGAAACTAAATTCCAATTCTATTTACCAGGTAGTCAGAATATCTATAGTTCTCTGCCTAAAGCTACAGAAATTATTTCCTGGAGTCAAACTTAATTTATTAATAGTAATAAAGCACTCTGGGTGGAAGGTAGTTAAGAAGTTCAAAAACTTGTGGGTTTTTTTCAGTACCTCAGAAGATGCTGAATTTGTTGTACCAGGAACTATTTGCATGTTAGGGAAAACTACACCGAAACCACTCATCTCTTCAGGATATTATCAGCAATGACTGTGGCCTATCCAGATCTATTATCTACAAGGCAATAACGTGGCAAATTTTAATGATTTACTGACCATTCACACTTTTTTAGTGCTGGGCCTTATGCCTTTTTTCATCTTCCTGCTTTATCTTTTTCTGGTTATGCTTTCAAAAATAAGCAAGCTTTCAAAAATGGACACACAACACTGTGTTCAGAAGGCAGCAAGTAGCGGAATACAAAAGCTGGTGGTGCTTTCCACCATCAGGAAATATATTTAAGTATGATTTTGTTGGAATAGCAAAACAGTGACATGATTGTATTTACCTTTGTAGCATTTTTTCATGTCAGGACCCAGCCACATATTGTCAGGACAGGCACACGTATACTTGGGAGAATGGGGAGAGATCTGAGGTGCCGGAAGACACAAATACTCACAGCCTCCATTTGGCTGGGGGCTGAGCTCACAGGAATCTGGAGCTGTTCAAGGATGGAAGAAGACAAGTTATTTTTCTAATTTTTTATTTCTTGTTCTTGGCAAAGAAGTAATCAGGTCCTCTAAGAAAACTCCCTTCCACCCCCTACCTCAATTAATCGGGCTGTTTAAGCATCTTTACAGTTTGGAGTAGAGTGAAACACACTACTATAAAACCTGCCCAAATATATAATGAATGGCCAGCGTCACAGTGACGACAGTAACTCACTGTTACCAAAGATGCTAATTAAACAGCTATTAACAAATTGCAGACTTTTCAATAAATGCAGCTGAATGAATTATGCAGGAACTTCAAACATTAGGCATTGATTTCACATTATTACATGTGCCTTCTCTCTCATCAAGAACCATCAGGAAGCATTTTGTTTACTAGCTCAAATAAACCTGATCTAGGGCCATGGTACCCTGAGGATATGGTATGTCTTACCTTTCGGCTGCTTTAGTTCATGAAATACCACGATGTCATGAGGATTGTTGAGATTTTCTGCCAAAATGGAGATGTCCAAGCCATTCAGCCTGTTTGCGCTGAAGATTGCTTCATTCTCCAGGTCAGTCCAGAACACTCTGTCCTGCAGGAGATGCATAGGATTTCTGACCTGGCCCTGCTCAAATCCAACTCAAGTTGGATTAAACTCCAGTAGTCACAAAGTCAATGCACTGTGTTCCTACCTTGGGGCACCTTTGGTTCATGCTACTTCTGTTTGCAGCTTTTTTCTTTTTTTTCTGGGACACTGTCATTTCCAATGTTCAAAAGCACAGCAATCCTACGTGTTACAAAGTGCTTAGTAATTATGAGTAGCTATGAGACTGAGATGAGGGAGCAGAAATTTGGCTGAGTACAGAAGAGTTGCATCCATTCTGTTTCTGAACCACTTTTTAAAAAAAAAAAAAAAAAAAAAAGATGGGGTGGATCATGAGCAGAACCAAAGGACTGTACTAGAAACTTTTGTTCTCTTGGCTGATTTTTTTTCTCCTTTCCAAACGTAAGACCTGCGTTAAACAGGTATCTATGAAGAGGCCAGTGCCTAGAGCACACCTGGAAGATTAGTATCTATTTCTCTTTTTTATTAATATTTTTTGCATGGCATACTACGATTAGATGCAAAATAACTGGTCAAAGAGGTACACAGGAATTACAGTTATCAAACAGTATTAACAGTATTTAGTTGCTCCGTCAGCTATATATGCTGCTGCCTGCTAAGAAACACATGTATTTCGGTAAGGAAAGCCACATTGCTGGAGAGCAAGGGCAAATTATCAAAAGCAGAAGGGCTGTCTGTTACTCTAACCAGCCACTCAGATGAGGAAGGGTGTACAGAGGTTAAATAACCCAAGAGATCCTTCCAAACACTACTGACAAGGATAAAACTGAAGAGCAGCAATGTCTTGGGGAAACCTGTGCTGAAAGTTAGATGCCTAGATATCACACACATTGCGTGGGAGGAGTAAGGGCTTTAAGGAGGAGCATTTTGCTAAGTCAAAAGGCAACCTAGATAAATGAAAGGAAAGGAGGCTGACACACACCTTGACACGGAGCCAACCAGACACCTTTCTCTGCTACAGCTTATCTCGAGTGAGGTGCCAAAGTTGAAGCTTTTGTTCCCATAGTCATTTAAATAATGTCAGAAAGGAGTTTAGCTACAAGAGAAAAGACTTCAGTGCCCCAGGCTAGTGATACTTGGCAATCCTCTAACAGGGGAGGAAGAGCTGGATTGTCTCTCTGCTTCCACCCAGGCAAAGCAGGGATTTGAATTATGTCTTCCATCCCCCTGGAGTACTCCTGAGAGAGGATGAGGAATGCAGTTTTGAACACATGCTTTACATCTTAAGCACGAGATACAAACTGCAAGGAAGCTGTTAGCCCTAGGCCCTGCCACTGGATAGCTGTGTACAAACTAATGGCAGAAATGCAGATGCCCACTCATGTAGCAATTTCTGCAGATCTCAGCAGGTCTTAGTTCTTCCCTGATGACATTTGAGGGTCCAAACTGTACTATTTATTTAATTACTGCACTGCTTTTAGTAAGGCTACAGGGTGACACTGAATGGTACAATAGTGCATTTACAAGACTAACTGGGTTTTCAATGGAACATAAGTAGAAGTTGGAAGCCTTGTGAAACAGGCTTATGTCTTTGTAGCACCAGAGCTGTAATTCTGGGGACAGGGGAGTTTCTCTAATGTGTGGCAGGGGTTGTGTCTCGTAACTGGAGCAGTTCAGCCTGAAAGAGAACTGTCTGACCCTTTCAGAACTAGATGAACAAGCACCTTTTTAATGCCAAGTCCCCAGCCTCAGCAAAGCACTGGTGCACAGTGACTGCAGGGGGAGCCCTGCCAGTGCCTTGCTGGCACAGATACTCCCAGCTGAAGCCTTGAGACACCCGACAGAGGTGAAAACGTTTCTGAGGATACTTCTGCAGGTGCTGGGATGGACAACAGAAATGACTAGCCAATGCAGCAAAATTAAGGGGCTGTCCTCCTGAGGGTTCTGTTGGCACCAGAAAATGCAATACAGGTATGCAGAGATGGTGTGAAACAAAGCTGCTGAGAGCAGCAGAGTGCTCCACTGCAGGCCCAGAGGCTGCTCAGAGCCCACGCAGCTCCCCTCAAAGTCTGACTTTCAAAAGACGAGAGCCATGTTGCAGTATCACTGAGTGTATGGTTGTCCCACCTGCTGATCACAGTAAGTAGCTTCCCCCTTCCTTTGCTAATAGTTTTGGCCTTTGTATGGACAGTTGGCTCAATTCAAATCAGGGAAAAGCCATTACCCATGTTCCAATTCTGTGGGAGGTGTTACGGTGGGCACCACCTGCCCCTCATGGACACACTGGTACTGCATTAGGTGAAAGCATGAGAAAACGCACTGCTCCTGATTAAGGGCTTTAGAAAACAATTTCCCCCGCTGAACCCACACCAGGTTAATCGGTTTCTATAGCAGCGAATGCCCTTGCTGAGCTTTCTGTGCTATGCAAAAGGCAGAGCTTTTAATCAAGAAGAGCTCTGAGACCTCTTGCAGTCTCCAGTCTGTTCTGCATCCGTTTTCGACTCTTACCTCAAACACTGCTAAGCCAAAAGGATGGCTCAGATCGTCAACAGAAGAGATCAGAACTTTTCTGTTGCTGCCATTGAAATCAATGCAGGACAGTGAATGCAATTTGGAGTCTACCCAGTAGAGACGCTGATTCAGCAAATCTGAGAAGTGAAACACAATGAAGCAAAATTACACACATCTCCTGCAACTCTCTTTCTCTTTCGCAGCATGTTTTTCCTGCTGGCAGCATGACTAATCTCTTTATTATTGGGCCTTTTTTTTTTTTTAACACTAGTTCTGATTTTGAATCAGTGCCCAGATATGCTGGGATAAGACCCTATAAATAAGATTACAAAGGAGTAACATTCTGGTGTGTGTGTGTAATGCCTGACTGACAGCTTTGTACAATGAGGTTCTTTTGTTACCAGGAGGAGCAGGCCAGCAGCAGTTTGGGCTTCCCAGAGTCACTCCATCAGTGCCCAAGTGAGAAGCTTCATCCATCTCAAGGCTATTCAGTCCTTAGCCTCTTGCCGGAGAACAACAACTGTGATTAAAATGAAACGCCTCTCTGAAGGAGCTGTGCGATTTACCCATTTTCAGTGAAGAAGAATCCTGGGTCCAGAAACCCTTCTTGTGCAGCAGGCTAGGTGGACACTGGTGGTGGGGACACTCCTACCACAACCAGCCAGGTTTTGGGGATGGTGCAGGTAAGAGTGGGAGGGAAGGGTCCAATGTTATTTAGAATGCTAAGCATTGAATTTCTCTTCCTGGAGTCAATTCACTCACTTTGGATGGGATTCACTAAACACAATGCAAGTGGATGAGTGCCAACACAAAACAAGTTCTGTAATTAAACAAGTCATTAATTAATTTCTTAATTACTAAAGGATAACATTATTTGTTCACAGCAGTAGCACTTCAGCACTATGCAATGGTAGCAGTGTTTTCTCCTACGTCCTCGTCATGGCCAGAATTTTCAAACATAAAACCAAGCAAAGAACTTCACATCTGCATGGCGTTCAACACAAACAGCTGCAACTCCAGAGGAGGCTGTCCCCTGCTGCCCCGTGGGGCCGGAAACCTTTCCACTCCTGCAACTTGGTGTGGCTGCAAGAATGACCACAGCTCTCTGCGTGCCAGCAAGATGCAGGATACGGGCCAAGATGGGTTCCATCTCACTACCCCCACCCAGAGCAGCTAGGCAGACATGTCGATGGGGATCGGGCTCTGCAGGCTGTGTCTCTTTCCTTGATGTACCATGCATTAATCAGTCTAATGAAGCATCTTGACACTGCTTCCAAGACAGGTCCAAGTCCAGAGACAATAGCACCAAGGACTCTCTGATGCTTCCTGGACTTCCAAAGGGCTGCTGCAGCTCTGCATCCTCCCCCAAAATGTCCCTTTGCCGTAAGGCACGCCTAAAAGCAACTCAAAGCTCCTGCAGTATGAGGTTGTGCCTATGGCAAGACTTACTGCCTATGCTTGCTCTGAAATAAAATCGCTCGTCTTGGTGAGCACTAAGTACTTCCAGGCTTTTTATGTGCAGGTGCCTTTGGGCGTTTACAATTTTTGTTTTCCTCTTTAACAATAAAAATAAATTTACATCAGCCACAGTGGATGCTGTAGCGCTAACCTGGGCACTTACCAAGTGTGATGCCATTTGGCCACTCAATGTTGTCCATCACCAGCACTTGCCGCCCCACGCCATTCAGGCCAGCTTTCTCGATCTTAGCTTTGTCTCCCCAGTCAGACCAGTACATGAACCTGAAAGAGACAGATGCAAGAAAACAGTAAATTGGACTCTAGTGTGAGAAGTCTGCACTACTAATTGGAGTAGGAGGTGCCCTGTTCTCTCCTTGTTATAGCAAAGCCCCTCAGCCACTTCAGTTAATTCTGATAATGCACTAGTGGAGCCACATGCTGTCCCACAGGGTACTCTGCCACAAAACTTGCACCAGAATGCAAGAATCTCACCTTGGTAACCCCATGCAAACCATCTCCTGGTGTGTCTGCTAGGTATGTTGGCTTCACTTATCCAAGCAGCCCACACACGTCAGACAGACTACTTCATTTCCCAGCACAACCTGTGTGTCTGGACCAGCTCAGGCCCATTGAACACATGACCTGACCATTATTTTCAGAGCTTTCTTTAACAGCAGTGGCCTTGCGAAGAGTTAGTTGAACCATCTCAGCAGTCCCATTTAAGTTCAGTGGATGTATCTATCTTAAAGGGCATCTGAACTCTTGATGAGAACCACCCACAAGTTTGTAAGAGGGGCAGAAAGAAGACTGGAGAAAGAGACTTGGCTTTGTTGGCGAAGGGAGTGTTTGTGGTCTTTACACCTACCTCCGTGTGGGATCAACAGCAATGGCTCTTGGCTCACTGAGGTCGCTGTTGAAAAGTGTCCTCCTCCTGCTTCCATCTGCAGTGGCCACTGAGATGGTCTTGTTTCCGGAATCCGTCCAGTAGATATTCTTATGAACCCAGTCTATTGCCAGTCCTTCAGGAGAGTTCAGCTGGCTGTCTATCAAAATCACCTGCTCAGCTGTGTCACTCGCTTTGTCTATGTAGGCGCTGCAAAGACAGGACTCATCACTGGACTGACACACGGCACAGAGAGGGCCATGCACATGTGCATGGGGTTGGACCTCAGAGAGCTGAAGGCCAGGTAGCACCACTGCAAGCCCACAGAAACAAAGTGCACCTGTGGCAGCATGATTGACATAGAAACCCTTATGGCTGCATGCTGCAACCTTCTGCTTTCTCCTACAACTTGTTCTTATTTCCCTGTATCTGGATGGCAGGCATTTCCAGAACAGGGAACCGTCATTTTATTTTTCTACCTGCTTCCTGCTATAACTGCACAATTCAGCAAAACATTTTACTTCAGGCATGTTAACTTCAATAGCATCGATTCACGGGATTTACAATCTCCAGTGCTCTGCTGAACAGACTTGAACTTAGCATGCAAATAAACATGCTTAACTTTATTGCAGAATTAGGACCTGTGTAACTAATTATGATTCATCACAGGAATGCATGGAGATGTACTAATTTAGCAGGTGATCTCATTAGATACCAAGAAAATGTTCACTAAACATCAGTGGCAGCCTCAAAATCTTTCAAAACTCTAATGAACGGCAGCAAACTCCACGTGGATGTTTCATAAGTAACTCAACGTTGCTCCTACAAGCACACTGGCTGATTCTGCTCTGTTGCCCCTCCACCAATATCAATTGCACTGAGTGAACTGAAATGGAGTTATTCTGAGTTTGCATCAGTGTTTCTAAGAGCTTGGTCTGGCTCTTGGAATAACTTGGTACATCTTAAAAAAGTTACAAAACAGCAGAAAGTTCCCACCCCTGACCGTTTGAAACTGCAAGATGGTTTCAATCTCCTGTTCACTGGCCATCCTGCCTTTAGTCATGGAATGAGAAGGTAAGTCGTACAGGAGCTGAGCTCTCAAGTGTCAGAGTAGAGACTTGGAAACAAATGTCTAAAACCAGGAATACTTGACACTGTTTTATGGTCTGCAGCCCAGGCTGGAATGGCTATGCAGAGTCAGCCTGGATTAACTGCACACCACTGCATCTTCACTACAAGGAATGGTTTTGGTTTCTTTCTGACCTAACACCAAATGAACGGTATCATCAGGGTTCCGCAGGGCATCTGACAATGTTCCCAAGACTCTGTCGTTTCTGTCTGACGAGCACTACATGTTCTGACTACACAACTCCAGGTCAGTTAATTCCTCCCCAGTGAAACAGTTGTGTTCAATACTTCCCATCCACCACTATGGTGAGCTGCTGTGCTGTACCCTCAATGTGACTCGCTGCACTGGTGGGGAACCCGAGAGAGGCTTTCAGAATGGGAGGGCTGAAGTACAGGTGACATTTCAATTCTCCCAGTAACTAAATAGTGTACAAGACCTTCTGACACCCCAAAAGGGGACATCACCTCAATAGGAGAGGATCTGGAAGGGCAAGTGAGGTAAGCATTAAGAAAGATGGGATCTCTTGCCAGCAAAAAACTCCTGTACCATAGTTTCCACCTTGCGATAGCCTCTCTACTATAGACTGCTTTTCCCCAGAGGTCTCCTGCAGGTGGAGTCCTGCTCTCTGCTGGAAGGACACGGTGGCCTTTTGTTTAGAAGTGTTTGATATTAGTGATAGTAGCGGTATCTTAAACAGGAACGTTAATTGTTAAGAAGTTACAATTGCACAGCTTGCTCTGCAGAGAAGGTGAGAACTACAATGAAACTTAAGCAAGCAGGAGTAAGAAAGACAAAAATTGTGCTGTTTGGAAAAAGGCTTGGTGTAGCCATGTTCAGGGTATGAACGCTGTTCAGTGGCCCCAGTGCCCCAGGGCATTCACTATTAGAGAGCTGCAGAAGGAGTAGTGTGTCTTGAATAATTCTCTGTGTGTGAATACAAAGCCCTTACCCACCCTTGCTTGTGCCTACAGAATCAGACACAGTGAAAGCAGCCAGCTTTCTTCTGAACCATCTCCCTGTTTTCAGAGCCCTACAGGCCCGCTCAGCATACCTGCCTGGTTACTTCAGTGCTTAATACTCAGCACAGCCTTGGGCAAATTTCCCTGCCAATGGCATGGGAGCTACCACAGCCTGCAGAAACCCTGGCTTTGCTCCCACACACCGAAACCAATCAACCTTTGCCTGATCATTAGCTAAAATCCAGAACAAATCACTGTAGAAGCTGCAATAGGGTGCAATAGCTATGCAAATCAGAATATACTTGGGGGATTTTCAGTGCATAAATTAAATGCATTTTCGACTAGGCACACACACAAGCCCTGGTACATAATACTGTGATAGATGCCATACAAAACAGCTGAAGGAGGAGGGAGAATGAGAATTACAGAACGCGTACTGTGGTCAAGTGCTGTGAATTTAAATCTAGTCTACCAGAGACTACAGTGGGCAGCTAGTATCTGTATTGCTCCTTGCTCCCACCATTTGCCTGCTTTGTGCTTTCAGATGCTAAGTCCTTTGTGGTTTCACGTACAGCAAGCACACAGCACAGCAGCAGTTTCATGCAGCATGATCTATTATTGACGAAAAGCCTTCCTGTAGTATCAAACCAGATAACTGCATGAGCCCTCGATTTCATTATCAATTCCTGAAAAAGCTTACAAAGTCTGGGTGACAACAGATAATCCAGTAAGGGAAGAAAAGCCCTCAGGTTCACTGTATCCTGCATAGCTCTCTGCAGATTGTCCTTAAGGGGTACAGATTGAACCATAGCTTTGGAAAGGTACCAGAATACACATTCTTCTCTTGCCCCTTACCTGTAGATTTTTCGGTAGAACAAATCACACCAATATATTCTGTTTGTTGACACCTCCACGTCCAGTGCCACGACATTCTTCAGCATTGGAATGATGCGAGAGTAATCCCTTTTCACCAGGTCTATCTTACGGACCTCATGGCGATTGGTGAAGATCAGGTATGGACTCTTGCCTACCACAGAAAATCAGTGCATTTGTCATTTTAGCAGCTGACCCAAGGGCTGGATTCAGCTTTCATTCCTCAAACAACAACAGAACTACCAGTCACTGATACTTCCTGCTTTGTGAGGAAGGTTTAGACCACACCAGCAGCAAGTGTAAACAGCTTCCAGAGACAGAGCTATCACACGCAGACATGGAGGACCGCAGCACCTCTGTGGTCACTAGATGCACACTGGCTCTCAGTCTGCCCATTCTGCTAAGCCACAAGCAAAACTCTGGGGAATGTCCTCACCTTCAATTACACATTTTAGATACAAACTACATGGGCTAGATTTTGGTGACTCACGGCCAGGGCAAGAGTCAGCCTGGGCTGGCTGGAGGGAAGGGAGGCAGCCAGACTGGAGGCATGACAGAGCCACATTGAATCCAGCAAAGCCAAGACTGGTTGCCAGGGAGGAATTTTAGACTGTCGTGTACATGCAGAACTCACACAGTCCATCCAAACACTTGGGCTCTGGAAGTTCACATCTCTTTTTTGTGCTGCCAGAGCCTGCAGCCTGGGTGCTGGTAGTAACTGCTACTGCAGTAGTGATCTCAGGCCAGCCCAGGCCACAGCCTTTCAAGAAGCATAAAGTCGACCTGAATTTTCCAAAAGACAGGAGAGGACACATAGAAGCCCAAGAGTTATTTTGCTTAGAAGACCGCAGCCAGCACCTCAATCTCCATAGTTATTCACAGTGGGCCCCATGGAGGCCAGTTTCCTACTGTAGGAGGCAGACACCTAGATCTTTAGGCTTAGACAAGGAGATATGCATCCTTGCCTTCTGCAAGTAGCAGAGCATGTGATTCTCTGTGCTCTTAAGTGTCACTAAATAAGCTGCAAGTCAAACAGCTAAAGCTTTAGTTCGCTCCTTTTGCACCTCTGTTGGAGGTAGGGACAGGATGGGAGTCTCAGAATGAGCTTTAGCAGTTTAGACCGGTTTGTCTCCAACAGTGGCCTGTAGAAGATCCTAGCAAAGAGTGTCCTTCAACTGGGAAGGACAAAAGGGGATTGAGGAACATGATACTGAAAGGGAAGAGCTGGGACAAAGTTCTAGCTCTGGAATATGTCATGCTGCAGGGCTCCCATCACAGGCTCTTGGGCACAACAGAATTTTCTAACCAACAAGCAGATCAGTGTCCCAGGATTTGGGTCAGTCCTAACTCACTGCAGGTGTGAGACTAACAGACTTTATGAGGACAGCAGGACACTGTGCATGCCTTATAGAACCTGGGAAGAAAGAGGCCATACTGATGTGCAGGATAACACTAGAGAAGCAATTTTGCACTGCAGGTAACTTGCCTTTCCCCAAGAGAGCCACTATTTCCATTAAAGAAACCCACGGCATGGCTAATGCTCAGTCTTGCACAATTCAACGTTCTATCCCTCTGACGTTAACATTCATTTTTGTGATAAGGTCGAGGACACTGCTGCTGTTCATGTTGGTATTTGCGTTAAGAGGCTGGAAGGGTGGAGAGGTGGCTAACCTACCGTGCTTTAATTGGGATGTTTTCTTCCTTTTAATACTATAACCACTAAATGTTTCTGCTGCACTGTTTTCAATAACACCTGTCAAGAGACATTCTTTTCTACTTTCAGCTTCAAACAGCCAACTAGTGACTGTAATCTTGCTCTGTACGCTGTTAAAATATTCTGATCTGCATGATCAGTAGTTCTTGCCTTGAGACGCATCTGCTATCACTGCAGCAGTTCTGTGCTGCTCAACATGAAATGTCTTTGCTTGCTTGCTTTACTAGGTTCCTTTTGTTTCTGTTCCCCTAGCCTCAGCCCTGCAAGCATGTTTTCCTACCCGAGTTGTGATGTTAAGCAAGCAGAGTTTAACTGCCTGTGGCGTTGTCTTACCTACAGCTTTGCAGTTCTTGGATAGGGTGTCCATCTCATATCCCTCGTAGCACTCGCATTTGTAGTCCCCCTTGTAATTAATGCAGATCTGGCTACAAGCGTCTGGATTCTCACATTCATCTATGTCTGAAAGGAGTGTTTGAAACCCATCAATAACTTGAAATCAAACCATCTGTGATGGAGCAATGCTGAAGTGAATATAATCACGTCTCTCTATAGTGAAACACAAGGGACTGCTGTTTGCATGTAAATTACCTCCACACGTTTTTTTATCCAGAAGCTTGTATCCGGGTGGGCATTCACATTCATAACCAATCTTCAAGTCTTTGCATATGTGTGAGCAACCACCGTTGTTCATAGAGCATTCATTAATACCTGGAAGAGATATACAGATTATCTATGACAAAGGAGGGCTTTTAGTTGTAAGACTGAATAAAATTAAGAGATGTCCTCAGAAATTTCCCTGTATCTATCAGCTTTTGGTAGCCAAGAGCTGGCCCCATAGAGCATAAGTGACTTTACATAGGAAGCCACCACCATATCACTTTTTTGCTCTTTATTATTCCAAACCAATGCTGTAGGATCATTTAGACTGAAAGCTAGTGGCTAAATGAAGAGGGAGCCCTGGGTATACGGTGTATGTGAATCTCTGCATCTCATCCCATCAGAAAGCTGCTGCTTTGAGCATGTTCTGCCACATGTGAGAAACTTCCGAGGGACCTAAAGGCTGTCTCCAGGAGACTCCTCCTTCCCCATGCACTGGTTCATGTTGACTTTTCTGAACAGTCTCTGAGTTTTAATAATTCATGCCGGGGAAGTCACATCTCCCAGGGGCCAGCTATTTTGAAATACTGTACTATTTTCCCATCTAGCTCCAAGGAATGATCTATGTGAAAATTCCAGAAAATACCAAAGTACAGTCTGCAGAGATACTCCGTTAGCACTGAGATACAGTCCTCCCACAAAGACGTCCCACACGACAAGTCTCTGCTGGCAGCCTGCATCAGCCATCAGCCCCCCTCCTCTCCTGAGTCCCTGTCTAATCCAAGGCCACCTCTCTGATCCCGCTTTCAAGTGCTTAAATGGATCCTTGTAACTAGAACTGAATGAGAGGTTGAGGAAAGCTGGTTTCCCATCAGAAATAACATTTCTTGTTGTTGTAATTAACCTATACAAGGTGAAGAGAAAGTCCTCTCCCTAAGTAAGACTGCTGAACAGAAGCTGTGGAATTTCAGTGATAGCGGGCTCACTAGAACACGAAAAACTGATTTGCTTCAATCTATAATGCAATTTAAAGGCAAATTTTTCATTTATTTTCTACTTCTTGCTTCCTTGCACACTGCAGGTGAGCAGTACAGCAAAGCCATTATACCAGTGCTCTTGGAAGAAAATGAAAACAACCACAAGTCAATTAAGTCAGTAAGGCTAGGAAAATCTCAGCTCTGGGATGCTTTCACCTTCCTATCAAAGACACACACATATAGATATCAATATATCAATAATAGAGGAAGTTCACTAGGCTCCAAGAAGGTGTCCACAGAGTCACGTTGTGTGTTGTCACTGTTCAATGATGTTTATTACTGGATATCAACTACTCCTACACTTGCATAGGCCTCTAGCAAATTGGGTCATAAACATGCACAACTGCTCTCTGCAAAATACTACAAAGGCTGTTTCAACTAACAAGCAAAGCCTCACTCAGATGATTCTCATGGTTTCAGAGGTGCTTTGTGGAATGGATTTAGACAATAAAAATCAAGTGCTAGTTCACTGGCTCCACTTCTCAGTAGGAGCTGAGGAGGAGCCAGGCAGAGACATTAGCCCGTTCTCTCTGCTGGGCAGTTGCTGCCCATTACGCAAACTTCAGCAGTATATTCACTGCCTGCCTAAAATAAGACCAGTGATGTCCTGTCTTCTGCTGTGCTTTTTGGGGGCATCTCAGAGGGCACTGCATTGTCTAGCACACAGCTAGACAGACACACCAAGATGAGGAGCATGTCCTGCACCTCCTGCCTTCTGCATGGATTACTTGTGTATGGGCGTTACGTTCACAGCAATCCACATCATTCTGCACTCTTAAAGAAACAAGTTTCCTTTGGGGGCTATTCTCTGCTCAGCTTCTTAACTCAAACGACACATCACTGCTAGCCTGGGACTGCACCAAGACAGCCATGGCACCACCATAAGGTTGAGCACCAAGCCCAGCTGTGCCGTGTCACTGCCCAGTCTCCTAAGACAAACTGGGCTGCCAGCTTTGTTGGGAGACCTCCACAGACAGACAAGTTGCAACAGCCACTCAGAAAGACAGGGAGATGTGGATTAGTGTGGAATAAAGCAAGGGCATACTGAAAGTACAAGGTAAGAGCATCCTCACTAGGCATGCACACATGCTTCTTGTCTGATAGAGAGGAGAGACTGACAGCTCTTCCTGAATGCGAGTTATTTAACAGGCAGGCGCTGAGCTCCATGCTACTAGTGCTCCACAATGTCATGGAAAGGGATGCCTGTCTGGAACATTTCTGCACTTGGGAAAAAACCCAAATGCATTTGAGTAATGCTCCAGATTGGGACTGGTGCCCACAATGCCTGCTGGGAAAGGAGAGAGATGGGCTGCCCTAGGGAGAGCGGCACAGCTCTCTGGCCAGGGCTTCCCGTTCTGCTGACTCTGACAGCCCCGATGCAGATCTGACTCTCGTGGCTTGTGCATTCTCGCTAGCCCAGAGCTGGCAGGATGCTGCAGAGAGCAACCTGCTGTCATTTCTAAGGGAAGCAGCAACAACACGTAAAACCCAGAAATGGCTGAAGTAATCTCTCGGTGATTGCTACCACTCTATGTGTTTTCACCTTCAAAGCATGTTCCCAATGCTAAATTTTTATGACTTTATCATCATCTTACAATTCAAAGATAATTTAGGCAATGAGGCTAAATAAACTGGTCTGTGCTGTGGAGGACATAGTATCTGGGGAGAGGGGGAATTCCTGGTTCTGAGTCCCGTGCTCAGTGCATACATCCCTCCAAGAATAAAAGCTGAGCTGAGAAGGGCACAGTTCAAACTTACAGATGATCAGACTAGGCTACTAATTATATTCATACGAAGGGTGATGAGAGAATAAAGGCAAGGAAGGAGGAGCAGAGTGAGAAATAGCATTAGCAGCTACATGTGGTTACACTCAAAGCTGTGAGCGCCAGATGGAGAAGAGGGGAAGCAGTTACAACAGGAGCAACACATAGAAGGCAAGTACTGTACCACATTCTTTCAGAGGCTCGTCAGACCAGTCCCTGCAGTCTTTATGTGAATCGCACACTTTGCCTCCGTCAATGCACTCTCCACTCTTACACTGAAACTTGCTGGGACTTTCACATGCTGACTCTGTCATGTCGGGCAAGAGAGGAAAGCAACTAAGTTAGACGAGGCTCATGACAACATAAAGCCTGACATAAAGCTTCAAGAGGGTGTCATTAGCAGAAGTAGGATGGGATTAAGCAAATGAACATTAAGCCTGAGTATCATGCAAGGAACTTTTCAAGTCATGCAGTCTGCCTGGTCAGCACAGTCATCTCTCCCAAGCAACCCCACTGCCAGAACGACTTAAAACTCTCTACAGGAAGCAGCTTGCCATGTCCCAGAGGAGCAGCACAGGCCTCTTCCCTTTCCAGTGGCCACACAACTCTTGCTGGCTTCCACCACACAAGGAATGCAGAGCTGTTTGTACGTACCTTGGACGCAGCCTGCCTCGTCGCTGTTGTCAGGACAGTCATGCACCTTGTCACACTGCTTTGCTCCGTGGATACAGGTCCCATCACCACACTGGAATTCATCTGGCTGGCAGGTCACCAGAGCTTTAAGACAACACATTCAAGCATTAGCCACACAGAACTCGAATCTTTTGTGGGGGACCTTTTAGCCACGTATCTCTGACACTGGTGGAGTTTTGCACCCTCTGTTAGCAAATGTCACAGAACATCGGCTGCTTCTACCAAAGGAACAGAGGCAGTGGCTGCCTCAGCCACTGTCCTCCTGTGCGCCTCTGCCATCCCAGATCACCTCCACATCCTTGGGAAAAGAGCCCCAAAGCCCGTATGACCAGACCTAGTCAAAACATAATTAGTGCAGGCAGTGAAGCTTCTTGGGTGAGACACAAGAAAGCAAGCAGGCAGCAAAACTATCAGCAGTGGAGCCCCTCTGGGGTCTTCAGTCTATGCAAGAGGCTAGGCTGCTTTCCAACTAGGAGTGCGGAGTGGCAGTGGGTAGGAAAAACTGCTCCTCAACTCTCCTTCCTTCAGAAAAAGTTATCTTTAAGATACATTGCAAAACATGTTCAGGCTAAGGGCACAGGCAGAAGACATGTATTGACTCTCTCTCCCAAAGCCAATGTAGTCACACTAGGGACAAAGCTAGCAACACAGACATGATCATTCGGGTTACTAAATGCCCATGAGCTAACAGACCACTGGAAGGCAGAAGAGCTCCACTGCACTACGGCTTGGTGTTTCTTGGGGTTACAGGCCAAAAACATTGCCAGTGTCAGGCCAAGTTTCAAGCCTGAAGCTCATTTGCCCAGGTGAGATTATTACAGACTCAAAACAGTCCTGATGAACAGCAGAGTTGGGGAAAAAAATAAAACAGACAGCTGCACTGACCATACTAAAAAGCAGTCATGTTTCCTTCTGCAAGGTTACACTAATTGAGAGACCTCCCTAGCTGGAACCAGACTTGCACTGACAGAGGGTACAGGCACTTGCTAGCTAGCAAAGGGCTGCAGCCTGTAGTTCACTGGCAAAACAGGCTCCTCATTCCCAAGACATGTTATGCAGCTTACTTCTGAGGGGGCCGTTCTACAGATGTTTCCTTAAAATCCTATTAAGGCAGCGCACCCTGGAGAGCTCTTGATTCTAGCCTTTCCATCTTGCTGATTGCGTCCTGGTATCACACGACAGAAAATCACTGCCTCTAGATAGCTAGAGGAGGTCAGCACTGATGTTACTATATGGGAGGTGAGAGCTACGTGTCAGACCTTCCTTGACAATTTGACAAACTGGTTCTAATACAAAAATTACTACTTTCAGATAACCCAAGAAGAACCACAGACATGAAGTGAGCTAGCATTGATACCAAAAAGTATTAGTTGCGCAAAGGCTCAGCATTATTGGTGATTGCATCCCACAGGATGCAGGATCCAGATTCATGACTGCTTCACTGGACTTAGCTCTAGCGCATCTTCAGCCAGCGAAGGGCATAAGAGACAGGAAAAGCTACAACTGCAGAGCTGGTGGGGCAAGGTTGAAAACCTGCCTTTAGAAATACACAGAATTCACATGAGGAAAGTTTGGAAATAGCACTGCTCCTTGGAGAGGAAAGCCATATGCACTATATTCATAAAAAGCTGCAAAGCAAGAAAAAAATCCCAAGCAATAAGCATAGTTATGGGACCAGCTGTGTCGCCACGTTTCAGCTAATAAACCCAGACGCAGAAATGGGAAACCTCAGTGGGACATCTGGGACACCAGCTCCAAACTAAGCATGTGGGAACTGCTGCTCTAAATGGAGAAAAATGAAGGAGAGAAAGAAAAAGCTGTGGTCTGGGAGAATCATGGACCACAGATCTGGAAGTGGCACTGACGGAGGCAGAAGTACTTCTGCTTGAACCATTCCTGCCATGTACAGCCACCTGCCTGGAGAAGCCCTGACGATGGAGAGACCACCTTCCCCCTAGGCAATCCCAACCTCTTCCAAGCTAAACCTTGGCCATTGCAAAGCTCTTCCTACTGTATAGCCGAAAATTTCCCTTGCCACAATTACTTCTTGTCTTCATCCCCAACATGGAAAAACAGTTTACTTCAGCTTTTCTGTAGCAATTTCTGTATGTGGAGGCAGGAAAGGATGGTTGCCATTTCTGACTCCAAGTATTAATCCCCCACAAAAGTGTAACTTAATTAAAGCCAATGGTGGTCTTGTCTTTCCTGGAGCAGGAACAGGTCTCCAGTTTTATCAAGTAAATCTGCATGACAACAGCTACAGATTTGGAAGGCAGCCATTATAAAACCTATTCATTGTCCTCAACAATAATCTTCAAAGCTCTTCTAAAAAGCAGTTATAGCTAGATGCTAAAAATAGAAAGGTTTCTAATCCTAAACCAAATGAAAATGAAGGAGAATTTTGCAGGAACTGCAAAGACAATGTTGCACAAACACCGCAAGACTGAGAGAAAAATGACAGCACAGCTCTTAGCTTGGTTGCTACAGGGCCTGCAAAACACAGATGTGGGACTGTACAACATGACTGCACAAAGCTTTTGCTTCAAGAAGAGACAGAAGTTTGGAGACGGGGCTTGGTTTCCTGACTCACTTCTCACTTCACAAGAGCTGTGGAAGTTCAGACCTTTGAGGAATGGCCCCTGAGCCTCTTAACAGACATCTAAAAGAGAAGATACAGTAACAACTCTTATTGATCACAAAGATATTAAAACGCATATACAGCATTTCTATTTTTTGGTGTGTTTTTCAGTAGAAGGAGAGAGAACGCTATGTTTATACCTGGCCTGGAGACCGTAAGTTTGAGGGGAAAGGGCCAGGAAGTTTGTTATCCTGAAGCTGGGACACATACCCATCTCAGCACCACTGGCAGAGTTGACAGCAGGTTGCCATCAGGGCCATTCCCAAAGCAGAGCAATACGCCAAGAAAAGGGAAGAGCTGTGCAGTTAATTTGCATAAGATGTTCAGAAAATTCCTGTGCTATTTTGGAGGGCTTAAATCAGTGAAATCTCAGCAGTTTTATAGCCATCTCATCTGCTCCGTAAATCCAACATGAAACAGTTTACCAAAGCCCTGCTAAATTAACAGGCACACTCAAACAGACACACTTCCCATTTACAAGTACTGGGCACAAAGCTGTATTGCTCAAATTCAGCAGATATATTCCAGATTCCAAGTCTGAGCCTGTGTTTCTTCTGTCTTCTGTTTTTTCTTCCTCCCAAAATGAACTGAATCTCAAGAAAACCCCAGCAGTTGCAAAATGCATCCATCCCATTTTATAGATGGGGAGACAGAGGCACAAAAGTGTGAGGTTAGGTCTCAAGGGATCTGTTTTCTAGCTGTCAGTTGTAAGCATTATTTATTCTCCCTTTTGGATGCCCTAATGTGAGTTGCAAAGGACATTTTAAAATATAACGATTCCAGATTTGGAGACTAATAAATCTAACCTAATGTTAATTTTATAAATATATATACATATTTGAATATATATGCTAGGAAAAAAACCACAACCACTCAATGTTCTCACACAGCTTTCCTGAAATGCTCACTCCCTCCTATTTATTTGCTGTCTTGCTGCCAAAATCTGTTCACCAATTGTCACCCTTCATTTCTGCTCTACTCATTTATCACCCCCAAAATGATTATAACAAATGACTGGTGATGGCCTCATGACATTTTTTTTAAAGCATTAGCTCCCATCCCTCTATTTTATACAATGCAAACCCCATATGACTCCCATTTGCAAGAGAAGACATAGTGCTGATATCTGCAGTTTTAATAAAATCAAGCCTAGTGGTACTTGTGCCATCCCTGTTGCTAAGCGGATGGAGCAGTGTCATACACCTGTAACTCCCCGCGTGCCATGCGATACTGATCTCCAAGAATTTCTGGAGAGGCAAAAGAAATAATCAAGGTCAATCCCTAAACTCTTCAGTCCAACAGATGAACAGTAAGCGGAGCTTCCAGAGCTCTCAAAAGTCACTTTCTTACTGCAGGCACCCAAGCAACAGCTGTATTTAGGATGGGGAAGCAACATTAGTTTTGACTCTGACCCAGTCGACCTATCAGCTACACGATGCTGCAAATCCTCTCCTGGCTACTACCTTAGAGATTCCCCTCCCCATGGTGTAAACAGCAGCAAGCTTATGCACCTCTGTGGCACTGGGGTGACTCCTAGTTTGCATGGGTATAAAGGGTAGAACCAGGCACTCTGTACATAGGAGCACTGCAGTAGCTAAAACATAGGGCTTTGAATCCCACTGTTTTGTGGCCCACGGGACTGAAAGCAGCAGAAGCAGCTCACATGCTCGTTTCTCCTGGGTAGGTAAGTTGCACATTGTGCTGTACTGAGACTTACTGGAAAAAATCCTCGAGTGCTAAATCTCCACTAGTCAGATATAATTGTCTCAAGTCACTTCTGCCACATTTCCTCCTTCCTCCACTGGTTGTCAGCACTGTGCTGTGCTGCAGCAGCGTCCAGCTGTGTCCTCTGCCCCAGGGAGGCTGCCCTTGGTGTATCTGGAGGTGCTACTTGGCAAAGCGGCTCTGTGGCTGAGGGGTGCTGTCAGAGCCGTCCTCCTTTTGGGCCTCATGTCCCAGCAGTTTGAGCTCAGCTGGATATTGCTGTCTGTCAGATCAAGGAAAGAAGCTGGGGAACAGAGTGCCTTCTCTGCCTCAGCAAGGTACATGGGCACAGTCCCACTCCTTTCACCCAGGAGACTGTCAAAGTAAATGGGGCCTGTAAAAGACTTAAAACAATTCCTTTCAAGTTGAACAACAGGAATTGAAATTTTAGAGATGTTCCATCAGAAAGCACCATCTGTAAGCTGCTCCCCTCTTTTACCACTTGGAAATAGAAAGGGAGTTCACCTTTCTGTCTCCTGAGTTGTCTAAACTCAGCTGTCCTCCCAGGTTGCCATCACTGCAGGGAATGCAACCTGTGGGACAGAGATCAGTTCTGCTGGGAGTCCCCTGCGCCAGACACCAGTTCTTCACCTGCATTTGTAACGTGGGCCTAGCCACTGCCTCCTGATTCGGAGGGGATACAAGTGCAAGATTGTCTGCAGGAGGTCTCAGAATGAAAACAGGCGCCAAACAACACAGGCTGTCCCAGCTAGCAGTGCACATCTCCCCCAGACATGATCCTGCCTGGCTTTCTTACAGCCACTTCATACTGAAATGGATGTCAGGAACCAACTTTGTCTCCTAACTCCACTGTCGCTGTGATGCTTCAGATCCTGGAAGTACGGCCTGGGTATCTGCTGCCCAAGAGTTCTGTCAACTCCTGTATCACATTCTTGGAGATGAAGGAAAAGACATCCTAGCTAATCCATCCCTACTCGGAAGGACGATGACAGTGATGATATCCTCCATATTTGGCTTCTCCTACTCAGCTCCCACCTCTCTTTTAAGAGAGTCCTTGGCTCTTTTAAAGGCACAGCAGCTCCAGGGTTACTTGTGGCTCATCCCCCTGCTCTCCTGCAGTGTAAACAGTGGTGTCCAGGACTTATTACATCCTCCTCCGCTTGCTAAAGAAGCCACTGAATTTACATCTGCCTGCCTCTGCCTGGGAGAGAGTCTGATCCCCGGCTCCTTGAAGGGCTCTCCCACACAGCTGCTCTGAGCTCACCAGCCTGGACTAAATGTTGTCACGGGTATGAAAAGATAGTGCTGGCAAAAGTGGTAAATTTTCTTAGGTACCTTTGCAAAAACGTCTGGTTTCTGCAGCTGGTTGCTGCCCTCCTCCCCAGGGGTGGCCCAATGTCAGAGCTGCTAAATATATACAGCTATGTAAATATTTTATTTTATTTCAATCTTGTCATTATGAATATTTTAGCAAAACATTTTGCTCTTATTTTCTTGTCTCTCTCTCTTTCCCCTCAGGTAAGTGACCAGCTTGAACAGTTCGGTGGCTAAAAATGGATGAAACATTCAAAATACCACGCACACCATCACCACCATGATAAATGCATAAAGCCAGCTGAAAAGAAATCCATTATTTATTAGCTCTACGCCTTTATCAAGCCAAGTTCAAAGTGCATTTCAAACTGGATTCTTCAGAGGTGCTGCTCTTGACTGCCTTGTTCAGTATACTCTAACTTCAGAGGCAGAAAATTAATTATTTTTTTTCTGCTGATCATATATTCCCTTTAGCATTGTGGCTTCTAACCTCCAGGCTGTGACCCCACCATGCAGCCTGAGGGCTTTGAACATTTTTCCCATCTTCCATTCCTTGTCTTTCTAGTGAAACAGATCTCTTGTGACGCACAGTACCATCCAACAGCTCTTGCACCTCCTCTCTGAATCCTCAAGGAAAAAGCATAAAAGGAGTCTGGAATATACCTGACCCTGCTGGATTGGGCACCCAGCCATGCCGTTTGGGACACAAACACTCCTTGTCAGGCACACAGTTGCTGCACAGACATCAAAGATGCCTTAAAACACAGCCTACAGCAGCTTTCTGGCCCCTCTCCCCCACAAAGGAGAGCCCTCAGCCCTGCCCTACCACTGCAGACACTCACGGCAATCCTGCTCATCAGATTTGTCCTTGCAGTCTTCGTCCCCGTCACACTTCCAATTCAGGTGGATGCATTCACCGTTGCTGCACTGGAACTCATGAGCCGCACAGGTGTTGAGGGCCTTGGCGTCGTAGCCACACTTCTCTATGGACTCGTCCGACTGATCCTCACAGTCCAGCTGGTTATCACAGACCCACAGCTCTGGGATGCACACGCTGTTGTTACACTGGAACTCATTGGGGTTGCAGGTCAGAGGGGAGCATTTTCTTTCATCACTGCCATCCCCGCAGTCATTGTCACCGTCACACACAAAGATGATGGAGATGCATGACTTGTTACTGCACTGGAACTCATTGGGAGAACAGGCTTGGGAATAAAAACAAACAGGTGAGCTGTGAAGTCTCCAACCTACCCCTCACCACTCTGCCAGCTCTAGCACATTAGCAATGTCTGAGACACGGGGAGGGCAAGGGCACAAAAGCATTACCTTGGCCATCCTAACCCAAAACATTTTTCCCCAGTGGTAAACTACATGGCAGGGAGCAGGTGAAGATGCAGTGGTCATCTCCCCAGCTGTGCCATAGGATGCATCATCTATGGGCAATCCTCAGCCCTGAAGAAGAAGGGGCAGCAGGGCTGCAAGAACTGCAGGTAGGAAAAGTGGGGGGCCAGCTGCAGCACTGCCCTGGTGTTGAGGCAAGAGGAGCCAGGCAAGCCCCAGTGTATGGGGTGATGGCACAGAAAGAGTTGAGAGATTGCAGGGTGGGCTGGAGGTGTGCTGGCACGCGCTGGTGGACTTGTACAGCGCTTCAATTTGCTTTGTGCTGACATTACCAGCTTCCTGACTTTCACAAGCACAAAATCAGGTTTCAGGATTTCACAGTGTGCCTGGTTTTGGACATATTAAGTGGGATGTGTAGGGTAAATATTTAGTAAGTCGAGCATCAATTTAGCTGCAATCTGCCAGTAAGGCCCTTTACAACACACTGAATGCCTTCTCTGGAAATCACAACTCAACATTAACATACAAATGAGGCATTTGTCAGATAGGAAGCTGAGTGGAGTACTTTCCTCTGCAAGCCTAATGGACAGCTGAACCAGAGAAGCCTGCTCAAATTAAACTTTCAGGTACTCCAACAATGTGCAGTTCACAGTCACTTTATTTCATCAAGGTGTCGGGGAGCCAAAACCCTGGAAGAAATTCTCTGTAAGTACTTTTAGGTATTTACTTAAAAAAGAATTCTGCATCTGCAGTTTCAGTCATCTACAGGAAAGTTATGGCTTCGCTAAATTACAATTACAATAAATACATACAAATAAATTACAATAAACTTTTTTTTTTTCACATTGCACTTGGAAGTCTTTTTGTCTTCAGAAGCAGAACTATTTACTGTTGTATCTGCAGAGCCCCTGTGATAAACCACACAGTTCAGATGGTATCGACTGCTGCAACGGCAAGTGCATCTGGAAAGCAGCAGAATCTCTGTAAAGGAGTTGTCATATCCCAGCTTTCAGCCAATGCAGGAACTCAGTAGTATTCTACTGAAATACTATGTCTGTATTATACCTGGGAATGAAACTCTATTTATCTAGCAATTAAGAACATGTTCACTTGTACATGGATACTTATTTACATTCTGGCTTGCAAACTTTCTGGGCTCTACCTGTTAGCCTAAGCAGCCTGTAGTTTTACATCAGAATGTGACAATATATATACTTCTCCCCTCCTGCCCTGTGCTCTGTCCCATTTAGTCCCAGGTTTTCCAGGTGTTACTGTGTCTACCAGAGTAGCAATCTGCCTAATCAGAAGGTCTGCCTTCCTTGGTGCAATACTACCATGCACTGGCTACAACCCAAGCTCCCTCCAACAGGGACAAATGTTAAAGACAATCTCAGCTGCACACTGCTGTGTGCCCAACTTGACATCAATAATTAAACACAACAGAGTGTGGTCGCCAAGGAGCACCTAGTGTTAGACACCAAAGTATCACCTGGTCTAGGTGGATTGCTCAGGCTCCTGTACTCGGTATTTTGGATATAGAGAGGGGCCCTCAACAGGCAATTCCTGCCACCTACCTTGGGATAAGAATTGTCCCTTGCAGGGGCTAGTATTTCTCCTCTCCAAACAGAGGGAACTGAGATCAGACAACTAATATTAGGAGACAAATCCCTCTCATAAGCACCTGAAATACAAGCACAGTCTGGTGGAGAAGCATCTAAAAAACCCCCTTTTGCATGGAAAAATTGAAACCATTAAAATGCTCCAGTTTTCACCCAAATTCTGCTCTTTTTCTTCACTGGTACTTTTCTATCCTTATCCTGTTAACTAGAAATAAAATAATCTATTAACCCTACTGACCAGTACACAGCTGTATACATAACCTAACACTCTCTTCAGATGATGCATAATATGGAACTGCCAAGTGGAAATTTAAGGTAACAGTTATAATCTTACCAATCTATTTAAAAAAGGAAGTGAGAAATATTCCTATTTCTAGGGCTATGTACAGTTTCTGTACCAGATCAAGGCTGAGAAGAAGAAATTGCTTTTCTGGCATTATTTTGATGAATCTCAGAAACAGATCAGTGAGCAAAATTTTGCATAGTCCTTTGATGCCTAATTTTTGGGCAAGGTTGTAATGATTTGCACACTCCAAATGTGCATTAATTTCCTTTCCCCCAACTGTAATGAGTGCATCTTTCCCC
>VYZV01038930.1:45714-87703 GCA_013401275.1 Pandion haliaetus | reverse complement strand
TTTTCCTGGTCCCACCTCCACTCCTCCTTCTGTCTGTATGCCTTTCCCTTCAGAAATCTGCTGCATTGGCAAATTAGTGACAGATAAACATACGTGTGGGATACAGACAATGGAAGTTTGCACAAAAGCTCCTCCTCAGCACCTACAAATCCCAGTACAGATACAAAATTACTGATAATCGCAGACAGAAAATAGAAGCAGTTCAGCTTTTGTAACCTCTCATGAGGACTTTCTCAGTGAACCTTGTGAATTACTAGCTAGAAAAATCGCATGGTCATGATTATTTTATTTCTGTTAAAAAATTAAATTTGGTGTGATGACAGCACTAGAGACTACAAGTTCTCCCTCCACTGAACAAGCACAGCAGTCTGGCTGTTGCAAACTCCCCCTTCCCACCACCACAGTCCTTCGGTGGGGATCAATCTCTGCAACTCACTCGCACAGCTAAAGCCAGGGGCAGTGGTACCAGTGCTGACAGGGCATCACCTGCACTGGGACAAGGCCTAGGAGGCAGAAGAGCAGCTCTTTGTGCTCAGGTCTTCCTGCTTGCAATTACAGCAGCTGTACACTGCTGGGACAACCAGTAAGACTGATGGGCTGCTACCACTGTGCCTTGACAAGAAGGCTGCCAGACAGACACCAGAGCTGTCACAGGGGCCACTGCAGTGCATGCACTAGCAGCCAGTGGCAGTGCCAAATGGGAACACATGGTCCCTCACTACAGAAGGCTGCTCTAGGCACCTCCTGGTGAACTCAAGAAATAAAAATGTCCTTTTCCCCACTTACAGACCTAATGACCATCTTCAGGCCAGCTCAAATGGGACAGTTCCTTCTGGGTCACACATGCCTCCAGCAGAGACCTCTGTCTCCCTGTGCAGCTGGCTCTCTCCTGCTGACCGACCATGGGAAGGCAGATATCGTCCCAATTTCTCTCACCCTCCCGTTATCCTCTCTGACAGCTAAAATCTGCAGGGCATGCCAGGATAAAGCAAAGTCTGCAGCTTCCAACCACTTGGGGGCTTGCTCTGGCACAAACAGGCAACAGAGGAGAAAAGCTGCTTACAATTCCTCTGTACCTAGACAAGAGCCAGCATGCTCATGCTCTTTGGAGTCCCTGCTGCATGGTTTGGTGCTGGTTTGAAGAACCTAATAAAAAGCAGCACTACAAATTATCTTACATAGCACCTGGGGAGATGAGGATGGGGAAATAAAGTCCCAGGGACAGTTTACTTCACATCTCCTTTCATAAATCTTTCAGGGTACCTAGGTAGTCCCATCACTACAGCATTTCACTGCCTCAAGAGCATTTCAATAGAAAATGTGCTAATAGTAATTAAATGGTCACTGGGGTATTTTTGTCTTTGACTTGAGCAATCTGTTTGCATTGTCTGGTTTTGCTACCTGTCCTATTGTAAGCTTATTTGTGCAAAACAAAGGAAACAAATATTAGCTTGCTTTCCTCAGTGCCAAAGAAATTAATAAATATCGTACTTTAAGGTGCAAAACCTACTTCAAATATGAAGTGATCCCAGTAGAAATCTTAGAAATGTTTGTCAAGAAGTGTTTAACCAACAGGCTTCAAAGCAGTAAACAAGCATAATTACAAAAGCAGTTTTGTAGAGTACTGTAATCTGTTAAGGTTCTTCACAGTTTTAGGAAGCACAGTATCACATCTAAATGATAGTGTACATGTGCTTTGGCCTACAGACAATATATACTAGAGGTGTTCTGCATTAATTTCTCCCATGTACTATATGTCAATACATAGAGTACAACTGTCACAGTTTTTGCCTCACAGCTTCCAGCTGCAGTCTTGTCACATCTTTTGATGAGAGTGGAGCAGAAGCAGTCTTTGGATAGAGGAAGGTTTTTTCTTTTTTTTTTTTTTAAAGAAAAAAAAAAAAAAAAAAGAGAGAGAACAAAGTTGTGGAGTTAGCGCTTCAGTACCAGCTGGTTCTCTTGCCTGGAGCCAGGATTTAACCAGAGGCTTTAGTGAGTAGTCTGGTGCAACCTAGCTCAGGTGCTGTGCCAAAAAATTAAGATAATTCTACCACATGCTTTTTAAGCGCTTATAAAGTAGAATGCTCTAAAGATACAGGGCACTCTTNCCAAAAAATACAGGCACCTTTTAAAAAGTGAAATTTAAAAAAAAAAAAAAAAAAAATTTGTACCTAATAACAGTTCTACAATGGACATCTCTACCAAGCATGAATCCTCATATCTGGATAAAACTCAAAATATGAAATAAACAGGACATCCATCATTAATAGGAGCTGGGAATTATGTACAATGGACTATAACTGCTGCCACTGCTAATCTTTAATAAAATATTTTCTAGCTTTTCAGTAAGAGTCAGATATTTAATTCATCTCTCTCCTTCAAAAAAGTCAGTTCTACTTGAAATTACATGAATGGCTTAAAGAACGATAATTATTTGGTAAAATTTGTGGTAAAGTGGATAACAGCAATTACTGATGCTGAAGAGAAGAAAATAAGATTAATTAATAAACTGCATTTTTCTGACGCCCTCCCCAAAGCAACTTAAAGCGTGGCTCAAAATTTCTTGTTTGCTTAAATCTGATAATGGCTCTTCTAAAGAAGGCAAAGGATGATTTGTGCATACTAACATTTGCACTGGGGAGAAAGAGATCTGCTGTTGATTTATCACTGTTTCAACAGTGGCAGCAGAGGCTAGTGGGCTTCAGAAACTCTCCTAAGCTTTGAGGTTTAGGGTCTGAGCTCCACATGACTGCAGGAGTGCAATGCCTGAGCTCCATCTGCCCAGGTATTCTGTGCAAAGCACAAACCCAGCTACCACAGCCCACCTAAATTAATCTCTGAGCTGGACCATGGATAAAGAGGTCACAGAGTCCAGACAGGCTAAATTAAGTTGGAACTCCCAGGCCAGTTACCAATGCTGCCATCTTGTTAGTTTTATTTAACTAGTATTTATTTTCAGCCCTAATTATATCTAAATTATTTGTTTTGTCTGCAGACAATTGGTGTGCTTACCAAATATCTGAATATTTCATACAGATCTTCGGTCAAATGCCAATCTTTAAAGCACGGATTCATGCCTAGAAGGACAAGTTTCCCACGGAAACCTGCCCTCCAGGAAGGATAGCAAAAGAGATGGAGGTAAATGATGATGACCTTGAAGCGCATTGCTCTGGAAAAATGACAGGCCTCCCAAGGAGGGAATAATGCAGCTGAATTGCAGTCTCACTACTAACAGTGGTTGTTGCTATGGTGATTGATACCAAAAAGCCCATATAGATGAAGACTGCAGAAGGAATAGTAATTCCTGATATTGTTCAAATCACTAACGTAGCTAAGAAGCCATCTCATGCACTCTTGCAAATTAATATTTGCATGCGCTCACTGCCTTTGCCACACAGCTCTCCTCAAACACAAATGAGTTATTTTTCCATTCTTTGCAGCAATATTTGCATAGTATTACTTAATTATAATGGAGCAACCAGATGCCAAAACCCCTGCTGATAAATAATAGTTGGTTCAAAGATGTATTTACCGATTTAGAACATATTTCCTGAAAATCGTATATTCATTTGAAGTGCTTTAATCTTCTGAAAAGAGAATTAATTATGACCCCACAATTTACAGAGAGAAGCAGCTGATGTACAAAAGGTACACACACTCTGAATTTCTTCTGTCTTTAATCTTCCTTATGTGCAATAAGGTTCCTAACTCATATTTGCAGTCTCCTCAAATTTACTTCATACCAAGAAAGCATTAGGGAGTTACTCACAGGTTAAATGACTGAAAATGACCTCGAAATAAGAACAAGTCAGTCCAGTGTAGAGNAAAAAAGATGGTCAGAACGCCCAAGGTTGATACTGTGCTGCTTTTCACTAAAATCCAAGACACCCCATGGGCATCTCATGGGGATAAAGACATTATTATTACACTTTTATATTCCGATAGGATTATAATCAGCGGAATCAGATTGGACATGTTTGGTACTAGCCAAAATTTAAATGGAAAAAAATATGCTGGGACGTGTTTAGTGGGTTTCTCTTCTGACTCTGAAAATTGGAACCTGTACAGGACAAGCTCACTCCTATTCCCTCAGACATGACTTGCTTATTAAAATGGCAATTTTACAAATTACACCAATTTGGCAAATCCCTCAGAAACGTCTGATAATATCCATGAAACTAACAGCTGCTCTAATATTATCACACAAAATTATGTATTTCTGAGGAATATATATAAACATTCTTCCAGCAACCAGAATAGAGCATTACCAAACAGGGCCTTGATCCTGTGACAGTACGCACAAAACTCACATTACTGCATACCCAGACCTCCTGGATTCAACAAGACTCCCTGTGGTTATGAGGACTGCCTGCACAGGACTTTCTACATGACCAGGAGCTAATTTTGCCATTACAGAGTTTAAATCAGAGACGCTTTACCAGGAAAAGCCTACTCCATAGATCTCACCTTCCATCCATTCGGCAGACTTCCACTCTGTGCGCATCTCCAAATACAGAGGCACAAACTGCCTTATTATACCTGCCTGTTTTCTCCATCACTGTCTGGTTTCTTATGCCCAGCTGAGGAGAGAGACTTCATCAGAATCTTAAAAGCTGCACTTTAGTCACATTGGCAAATGATGGCACGATTTGTTTTGTTCTCAGAAAATTTGCAAGCTCCATTTTTTTTCTGACTGGGAAAGGCAAGGAATTCAAACCCGTGTCTGTTGGTCCACAGCTATGCCGCTGGTCTGCCACTTCCTCCTTACCCGCACATTCCCAAGCACAGGGATGGCACCAGTTTAACCAGCTGGAAAACTGAACTGTTCCACCAGAATCAATCAAGTCTTTTACACTGCCACAACTAAAAAAGGAATCTTGGAGTTTTGTAACAATCTACAATATTTATCTTTATTGAACATGGATAAGAAACAAGGGAGCAGCAACTGACACTACAAAGCTACATGTACTGCTATGCTTGTGCAGCTACTCTCGCATCATGAAAACTGTGCACACCTCAAAAGCAATCGTAGAGAAAGAAAAAAAAAATTTAATTCTTAGGTAGAATTCTTTGTTGATGGAATCACCGCACAGGCCTATCTGTGAAAAACAGAGCAAAGAAAAGCCGCATTGGCCACCCTCAGGATACATTTCTGAACCAATGGGCCAAAGAGGTAAGGCAGAGAGGAAAGCCTGGCTTCAGCATGATAAACTGGTAGCTACAGCAGCCAAAGGCTCACAGGTTTTAACTCAGCTGAGTAATGAGGGACAAAGCAGTGATCACATTGCAAGCAATGAGGTCACTGCCCCATAAAATCTCTACTTCCACTAATTTACTTTGCTTGATGGGAATTTTCTGTAAGAGGTGATACTACTTATTGCAGTTTGCGTCACTATTAGACTTAAATATTCCCTGCATTTAGAACGCAGCACTATTAACTCTTCTGGAGCACAGACAAAACAAGGAAACACTGAGAGTTCACACATCTCATCCCCCCAGTTTACCCAACTGTCTCACATTTCTCTAGGAACAGTGATCCAAAGTGAGTCTGAATGTAGATTCAGTAACAATAAAAATGATGCTTTTGAAATAAAACAGTTTGCAAGGCAAGTGATCTGAAGGGAGGAGTACTTTAAAAAAGGAGCATCATGGATACCAGACACTTGGCAGAATTCACTGTAGCCAGATTTAAGGTTATGAGTATAAGCATGTACTATATTGACCAAGTCTATAAAGACAAGGCCACTGTGGTGGTTTTGGGAGGGGGAGAGATTGACAAACTTCTCAGAAAACGACCAGCCTCTAATTATTTTCAGTTACGTGGTATTAGGGGACACAGCTATTATTCAGTGTGAACAACCTACCCACATAACGTACCCACAATTCCACAAAGGAATGGCAATCATTTTTAGAAAAAATATCTTAGATATTCTACTCAAATGGAAAATTTAAGCACTGAGTGACACTTACTGCAATTAAAAGTGTAAGGGTTGTGTGCTAACTGCACGCACTTCAATAGTAGTGAAATTTCTATGGCATTAGGATTTGCCCTTCAGTTTCTACAGCTCTGAAATCCAGCATTTTGACGGATTTGGGCTGAGATGAAGAATCAATTGTACAACACGAGAAATTATTTTAAACTTGTTGGAAAAAAACAAGTGTATTCAAGTGTATTTTATTGTGAGCTAAACCTTCCCAGTTATATTTTATCAAATAAACAAATTTCTTTGCAAAATATAAGCAAAGTTAATCCAACTATTATATCTTCTCCTCTGTATGAAACCAGTATATTTTCAGCTACTAAGATAACTTTCAGATGTTGTTTTATCCATTAACATGACTCATAAACCAGCTTTTTTTGGTTTTGCATCAAACATTACGTGGTCCTCTCCCGCGTAGGACTGTACTGAGTTCAAGCTAACTGATTTTGATTCAGTCTTCAGATCATATGCTCAGGAAGCATAACTGTTAAGCGCTCGTTAATTAGCATAACGCATATGTACCCATGGCCACTGAAGGACAGAATTCCTACCCACGTATCTGCCATTGTAACATGACTGTTGGCACCGACAGCTACAGAAGATTTCCCTTAATAAAACTAAACACATTCTTGCTTTTTGGATGAATAGACTCAGAATTATAGCTCCATTGTTATGAAGAAAGCACTTCAGGGACATGAAATACAATCATATTTGGCAATAAGAGATGCAATTTCTTGGCTATTTTGACTCCAAGCACTCTTAACTGTTGAAAGATAGACTGCCCAGAAGGCCAATTTTTGCTCCTCTGACAGTATGACATGTGAGACTGGAAAGAAGAATCAGAGAGAACTTGTCCAGCTAAAGTACAGAAAGAGCAGCAGGACAAAGCTTTTGTGTGGGTGCACAGGTAACACGCACTCCAGCAGGCTTTCGTTTTAATTATCCACAGATCTTTGTATAAAACCAGTTCTTTCATATTACTCTTCCACAACTTTGTGAAAAATTATCATTTGGGTGTGTAGGACGTGTGCATGAGAGAGAGAGCGCAAGCATGCTTGCAGCATGTTCTTTGCATCTACTCTTTTTCCCTAGGGTACCTTCAGGGAAACATTGTATAAATACCAAATTCTAAATTGTCTTGCTTTCATTTATTATGCTTTAAAGAATAAATTATTCATGGAATATACTGATATGGACAATTTATCTGTAACTGATCAGCACAGAGCAAATGGGCACAGGCCACCACCAAAGCCTGCTGTTGTGAGCGAGGCACCACTCAGTACGGGGAAACTCCTTTTGCAGAATGTTACACGTCTGTTCTTTTTTAAAACCTAAACTCAAGAGACAGCAGTAGGGAAAACAAAACTATTTTGCCTTAACCTTCTGCAGGTAGAGCCCTGGCACAGCTTAGTCCATGGCTTTAGGGTTTAATTCTTGACTTATGCAATTACTATCTTACCTCTAACCTAAGTTCATGCAGTATTTTACATTTAATTACAGCAAGCATCCAATATATTAAAAACGCAACTACCTTCATTTTTCCTGTAAGAGTGCAATTAAAGGTTAACTACCAATCTCCTTTTTTTTGCTGTTTTGTTCTGAAGGAACTCAGGACAAATATGATTATGGGCTGAGATTTTTCCTAAATAACAATGGGGATTTTTCTGCAATTACTACTGCTTTTGAAGAAGCTCTAATACTTTAAGCAGTGATAAAGTGGCAGCTGTACATGTTTAATTTCTGAGAGCCAGGGCATAATGCACAAGCATTAATCCCTCCAGCTGTCCAGTAATTAAACATCATGTAAAGCCCAGAGGATATCATTGCTGTGCTACCTTATCTTATTTATGAAGGACTTCCATTTGTTAAATCTATAGTAATTTTTTCCCCATTCTTGGAAATAATTGTAGATTCCTCCACCACAGCAAGTATACTCAAGTTACAGCTTTTATAAAATGACAGGAATTGCAGGCTAGCCATGTCTCTTTTCATCACATGCTGAAATAATCATCAATAGTGATAGTAGGTAAGTATTTCCTCTACAAGCATGAATGCAATACTATGGACTTTAACCCCATTAAAATTTGTGGTTTCTCAGGGAGAATATATGGCAAAATCTGATCCTTTCATTTCCCTCTGAGCTGACTGAGGAACAGTACATCACTGTGCACCTAGCATGTTAATGAAGATAATGAACAGAATTTGTAACTTTGACAAAAGCACGTATTAATCAGGCTGCAAAGGAAGATAAAATTAGTGCTACATTATCACCAAGTAAAAAGCTCTCGGTAGGATCTGTGGAGATTTGGAATGAACAGAATCAGTATGGTCAAATCCCCGTAGGTAGCACTGGAAGCGTGACTCATGTAAAACACTGGTACCTTTTACTGCATGAAGAAGAAAATGATGCTGAGAAGACATGATGCTGCTTAGTGCTACAGGACAATAATACCAAGTGATAAAACAATTTAACTGTCAACACAAAGGTCACTTCATGTGAGTGTAGGCACAGGAGCAGTGTTGAGGAAGGTGGCTTTAAACCAGCTTTGTAATTTCCCCACTTCAGCTGGCTCATCACCAGGTGGATCTGCTGGAGGAATCAGACCAGCTTTAAATTCCGCCTTCTGCCAATGGTTCTCAGGTGACATGAGGGCTATCAAGCAGGGCACTGGAAAGAGTTGACTCTGAAAGTTTTCTGCACTTGGACCTTCCAAGAAAAGGACCCCTCACTTGTAAGCACTACTGCTTTTTATGGAGAATCACACATGTGCCCTGAACTTTGCCAGCAAAGAGTAAGCAAAAAGCTCCTACCCTGAGGATCTTGTAAGTGATGTATACGCCATAGAAACATGAAGGCTGTGAGCTACATGTGGCTTACAGCTGAGCAAGACTGTGCTTACTGTTATTTCCCTTATTAATTTAAAAAACTTTACCCAGTTTGTTCACTTTTAATCTGGCATATCGTATCATAGGGCTGAAAATCTAGAACTAATTCTGAGATATATGGTCAGCAATGAAAAGGCGTAAGACCAGGGTCCAAAAGAAGATGCTCTTGGTAATGAGGCTGTCACCGTCATGAGATTCCTGCAGGAATTCCTGGCTCTCATCCTTGGACAACTTAATGAGATCAGTACAAGTATGTCTGTTACCTGCACAAGTTCCCCCATCACTGTCTCTATACTATAGTTAAGCAGAATAAATCATAGTTTGGGAAAGTAACTTATTATGCTATCAATATATCAATGAATATGTCATTTCACTGTATCTGACTATTAAGAAAGGGGAAAATTGTACACTTCCAACTCCTTATCTGCAAGACACAATTTCCATAGTGGGTGGAAGAAGTGGTTGAGATGAGAACCAGTAACACAATCAGAAGATTGGGGCCAGGGCCTTGCCCTCTCTGTTGAGCATCCCAGAGTCCTGTCAGAAAGAACAAGTGATGTGTGCATTAAAGGGGTTCAATGCCCATTTCAACAGTTACAGGATGGTAGCTCTTCCATTCTAAAACCCTGCTGAAATGCTCTCTACATTCCTGAGTGGCTGCCAAAACACTGGTTAATATCCCTCTCAGCAGAGATTTAACAAGTTCTGCAGTAGTTAGCAAAGTCCAGACTGACCCCAAGTTGTGACGCTTTAATTACAGTCTCTCATATTTAATTTCTCTTTTAGTCTCAGTAAACACGTTCCTAAGCGTGTCCAATCAATTGTGACAAAGGTTAGGTACAGTGGGAGTAAAAAAGCTCAACGAGGGAAATAAGAAAGAGGATGGCAGTACCTCCAAGCCAGCAAATTCAAGATTGCTCTTACATTATTAACTGCTGATGTCTATTTTAGAGGACTAAACCTGACCTATGACTACAACACGCTTCACATTGTAAAGACACAAATTACTTCTGCTCCAAAGAACTGAAAAACAAGTTTTTTTTCTTTTTATGTACTCTTTTATGTTAAAAAGGCAGATATTTGCATTTTCAAAAATTGTTTGTGCACTGGAAGTTAGTGGACTTAAAGTCTATCTACTGGAAGTAAATTATTTAGGCAGACAGGCACTCATCTACTTACATGCAGGTATTAATACCTGCAATTAATCCCTGGGGCAATTACAGCCTGTGCAGACACAAATCTGGATCCCTATCACTGGTGCTTTACCCACTGCAGGTTAAGTAATTCACAGCTTCCATTGCTTCCTTGGTAAGCTCTTCCGCAGGGTGAAAATCACACCATTTTTCCTCTTTGTTAATGGGTCAACAACAACAATAAGGTGCCTTACCACTGATAAAGGCTTCCAAGCAGTATGATGGGGTTAGTGCCTGGACTGCTTATGAAAATAACTGCTTTCCTAATACTGGTACCAGACTCGGCCTAACAGGCCAGCAAAGGCTGTTTTACACATCTCTATGGAAGTTCTTATTTTAATGGATTTCATCTATCAAATTGTTTTCTCACTCCAGGCATGGCAAACAGGATCCTTATTTCAGATGAATACAGTCTGCTTTGCTTACTCCTCAGGCTAGTTTTGTACGGCTGGATTGTACAGGGGGAGATGAGGAACTCAGAGGAATTATTGGATTTATCCATTGTTTGAGATGATGCTTTTTTTTTTTTTTTCAGCATACCTGCACTCAGGTAAGTCCAGAGCTTGCTAACTGCAGCTGAACCTTTTGTCTAAAGGAGGTTACACAAGGACAGCATACAAAGACTGCAAATTCCCTCCTTCCTTGAAGGAAAGATGTTCTAAGCACTGCTGTGACAAACTTTTATCAGATCACACAGGGTGCCAATTGAAACAGCAAGTATTCAACAGTGACAAAAAGCAAAGGACAGGGATGTAAAGCACCAGTTTGGTTCCATTCATGCAAGATGATGCACCAAGGATATGGCTGATACAAAGTGCAAAGGAGAACCCAACGCAAACAGAAGATTGTCTTATTCATATTCTATACTTTTGGCCCTGAATTTCTGAGCAGCAGCTTTCTCCCTCCAGCTGGCTGTGCCAGTGCCTACACTGACTACGCTGGATAAATTTCACATTGATTCAAAAAGCAATTACATAATTCTGAGAAGAAAAATCCATCAAGAATTATCAAATCCAGAACACTATCTGAAAAGCAAGTTATTGGAGGCCAGAAGCAGACATAGGAGGAAGAACCATAATACACTTGCACTGTTCTTACAGTTTTGGATGAGGCTACTACCATAAACATTGTTTTCCTCTCCTGTACTCTCTTGCAATGGATCCTCCCTTAACTTGAGTGTGAACATTTTGACATAGGGACAGGTGCTTGCACAGCCTCAGCACAACCAAGCCCTGCTCCTGTATCAAGATACCAGCACAATATTGTTAGTGGTACAAATTACCAATGCAGAAATCCAGGCTCAAGTCATGTTTATAAACTCCACATTAAGTTCTTTTGAAGAATTGTAATACTAAGAGCCAGTTATTGCTATCAGGAAACAGGAGTATCCATAGTTAAAATACGTTTCAAGTGTCACATTAGCTTGAAGTAATAGCCTTATTAACAGGGATTTAGAAAGAGCTTGTTCTGGATGCCCTCACAATATCTTCAAGTCGTCTTCCACTTGTTTGTTGCACATGAAGGCTCTCACGATAGAAATTTCCTGAGGACAACTAAACTCCCTTCCAAACATTTATCCAGAAAGACATGTTACTTATAGACAAGTTGGTCAGCTCTGTGAGAGGTGCAGCCTTAGTTATGACAGGGTGCTCTGCTCCAAGGGGCTGCACGTGGCAGTCAATGCTGAAGCTTCTTTTAATATGAGAACGAAAACGTGTGCAGAGGTTTAAAAAAAAAAAAAAAAAAAAAAAAAGAAAAGGTCTGAACCTAGGAACAGACTTTTTTTTTTTTGTCAGGATACTGTGTGCTGCTGATATAAGAGAAAACAGATAAAGGAGGATTCTAAACAGAGAAGAAATAGGAATGTTAACAGAGTATCAGTAGATAGGCTTAGTGAGGTTTATCAGATTTGGATAAAAGAGAGGATAGCTATAAATCCTCCACAAGCTCTCAGAGTTTAAACAGCTAACACATTTGTTCACATCCATGAGGAAAACACCTTAATTTGACATGCAACCTCACTAACAATGCTCCCACTACAGCCATTCAGCAGTGCCTCCTGTTTCCTTCTCAAAGTGAGTTTAATGCCTCTGAAAGGTTCCAAGTCAACAGATCTTAGGACTGGAAGTTTCTGATGTTTGCACCCACCCAGGAAGCTCCAACTTTGCATGTCAGTGCCTTTCTGCCTGGTCCTCTGGCCAGAGCGGCCCACCCCACATTCAGACTCAGCAGTGACCCCTCGGCAGAGATTGCCAATGTGCACCCACTGAGGTGACAGCCTATGTGTGGACAACACTCAGTTGTAAGAAACTAGATGAAAGTCACTAATTCATTTCACATGAGTTACCCAACAACCATCAGAAGATGGTTGATTTGTCCTTGGATTAAATTTCCATTTTAAGAACCTGCATGTGCACTAAAAACATGGAAGATAAGCAAAACTAGAGATGCTGAAACATCCAGAAGCATTCAGCTATTTCTAAATCCATTAATAGCATCATTATGCTGAAATTATGTGGCACTCAGAACATATTTACATTCATTTTGGGGGTTACCTAAAGCCTTGGAAAAAAGAAGTTCAAAGCAATTTCAAGTAGATTTTTATAATAAATAAAAGACTCCATGAGACAACTCCTACTGGTGTAAGCAGCAGGAACATTAAATTAGCATAGGCAGCCACCAGTGTAAAAATTGTCTTAATTTCACTAACTTATATTGGGAAAAGAATAATTTTTTCAACAGCAGTTACAATTATCTTCTAAACTTGTCTCTAATTCAAGCCTCCCATTCAAAGGAAAAAAAATGCATATGCTATAGAGAGAACACTAGGAGTTTCATACAGAAAACAAATAAAAGGATTTTGAAAACTGCCAAAACATCATTAGCTTAAAGGACACAGGACCAGGAGTCTAAGCACATCACCAACTTACCACATCATAGTAATTTATTACTTAGAAATCGTCCATGCACACACATTTAATTCCACATGAAACAGGATGCAACATAAGGCAACCTATGCCTGTTCCTTGCAAGCCAACCCAACTGGAACTATGCTTTACAGGCTCAGCGCAAGCACGGTGACCTGTTACCGTTACCCTGGACCTCTGAGTCATGTGCAATATGGAATGGAAATAATTTGAAAAACTTTGTCTAATCTGTAGTTAATTGAATTAGTGAGTCGCATCGAAACTTCATACTGAGCTTCATACATCACAAACCCCACACTGGATTTCATTAGCAAGAGTGAGGCCAGCAGACTGAGAGAAGTGGTTATTCTCCTCTAGCTAGTACTTGTTAGGTCATATCTGAAATACTATGTCCAGTTTTGTGCCACCCTGACTGTATAGGAAAGGCATTTGCAACCTGGAGAGGGTCCAGTGGAAGTCCAGCATGATGGTTATGGTGCTGGAGCACATGATATACAAAGAGGGGCTGAGGGAAATGGGTTTGGTTAACCTGGAGGAGGTTAGAGGGAA
The DNA here is from genome assembly GCA_013401275.1 of Pandion haliaetus. Lineage (NCBI taxonomy): Eukaryota > Metazoa > Chordata > Aves > Accipitriformes > Pandionidae > Pandion > Pandion haliaetus. The sequence continues at coordinate 74,167 of VYZV01038930.1, read as the reverse complement.
ATCTTATTGCAATTTTCCAATATCTAAAGGGGTGATACAGTGAAGCTGGAGGCCAACTCTTCTCGGAAGTGCACAGAAGAAAGAGAAGAAGCAATGAGCACAAGTTGTGACAAAGGAAACAATAAAGAAGGACAAAGAAAAAATATTTTTACAATTGGTGGCTAAATACTGGAACAGGTTGCTCCGATAGTAAAATCTTTGGTAAGATTTTGTGTGATAAAGCTGACTGCAAAGAAATACATTTATCCACAGTGTTTTACTCAGAACCACAAAATGTTCATATAAAATGTATTTCATTATGCAACTTCAGTGAAAAGATATAATGTGGATTATGAACTGGCTAGGTATTAGAGCCCAAAACTTTGTTTTCAAATGAAGAAACATCAATCTGTGCTTGCCTGTAATCATTCAACCCTTTCACCAGTAATCTGGAAGTAAAAGTAACATTGCTGATACCACGTGCAACACCAGAAACATTGATGGATGAGTGAACAACTACACAGAGCATGAGATAGCTTCTTAATAGCTTGGGATCGTTTGCACGCAAAGAATTTAATAATGACAAACAGTTATATAAGAACAGTATTAAAAAGGTGATTTTACTTCTGCACAGACTTTTAAGACTGATATTCCCTAAGTTCTGGTGGTCTGTATAAAAAGAAAGTTGGAAAATCAGCTGGGATATTGAAGGGAGCCACAAAAATACATCAAGCATTCATTCAAAAGAAAATATTTGACAACAAGAAGCATAAAGAACTAAATATGTTCAGTCTATCAAAAAGACAGTTTGAAAAATGGCTTGATTACACAGTGTAGGAGTTTTCACAGAGGGAAAACACTGTTAAAGAGCTCTTTCATTCAGCAGAGAAAGGCCTAATAAAAGGCAACGGCCATTTAGGGACTGAATTTAAAACACTTACAGTAAATAGTATATCATTCTCTCTCTGTCCAGTGAAACCAACATGCTATTAATAAAGAAATGTCCAGGCCTATCTATTATATCCCAGCAAAAACTAGCCTTAGTCTATAGGCTACACTCTGCAGGAGGAAGGACACAGCGGTAAGCTGCTGAGCTACCACAGAGGAAGGTTTGAACGTTGTTATTTACGTCCTTACCACATCATCTGGGTATTAACCCTGATAATCATGTTCCAAACTAACTATATTCTGCTACAGTAGTAAAGGACTACTTAATTCTCCACAGAGTTCACTGTATATTCTCCAGCCAGCTCCAACTGGAGAATACTTCTTTCCTCTCTTTTTCTAAAATTCACTGCTTAGCACTGCAAATGTAGAGTGAATGAATTTGTTGGCAGGAAAAGTCATCCCTTTACATGCAATTTGCAATAGTCACAATAGTCACTCTAGGACCTTTATAGTCCTAGGGGGAGGTGTTGCATACATATTAAAATATTACTCTAACTCACCAGGAGTGCAACCAGCCTCATCAATACCACTTTCACAATCCTTCTGCCCATCACATCTCCAGGACGACGGGATACATTTGTTGCTTAAGTCTCCACAGCTAATTTTTTCAGCTGGACATACTTGCTTTGCTGGAAGAATAAAATTAAAAGAAAGTTAAACATAATTCTAGACATTGCTAACATTGTTGATGCTTTTAAAGTTACTTTTATTTTGTATGACTTAATCCTGAGACATATCATAAGGAAATCCCAAGTCAACCTGATTTTGAGTTATGGCTGCTTACACATCCCATATGTGTCCCCAGAAGAGATCACAGTACTTTTACATGGAAAAAAAAAAAAGGTGTGTTTGGGGGGAAAGCACCACTGCTTATTTCTACAAAATCCCAGAACCTTAACTTTAAACTCAAAGGAATTAGGGGAGAGGAACAGAAGACAGATTCGTATGCAACTTCTCCTACCTAGCATTTCCTTGCAGGCAGGCTCTTGCTTCTGGCCATCCCAGTGACCCCGAGTTGCAACAAACTGCGCATAGGCCCCATGGCTCTTTACACGCTCTTGGGGCCTTGTGTCCCTTTCACACCTTCTCCATGCTATCTCAGTCTGTGCGTGGGCTAGAAGTGCCCAGCTTTGTGCTGCCACCTTCCCCTCTGCAACATGCTGCTGCCTCTTAAATCAGGTCTCCTTGCACAGGCTGCCCCAGAAACAAGGACCTTCCCATCCTTCCAGCCTGTGCCTGACCCAGCCAATCCCTTCCAGGAACATACTTGTACAGGAGCATGCAAATAAAACAAATACCAGCCCTCACTCCTATTTTCAAGCTTAATTCAACCAAAATGAACTGACAGAGTTGCTTCAACTGATCAGTAGGGATTTCAACTAAGAACCTAGGGCTGGTTGATAAGTAGAAGGACTGCAATACTCAGTGTGAGGAATGCTCAATGGCAGCAACAGCACTGCCTGTTTGTGACTGCCTCAAACCTCCAATACACTGTGCTTTTGCTATTAAAACACTAGCACCCTGCACAAAGCAGCAATAGTACTGGACAAACTACTCTGAAAATACTATCTCAAATTAAGTCAGGAAAAATGAATTGCCTAACTTTAGTATAAGGGTTTATTTTTATGTTTGGTATTGCAAGGCAATTTCTAAATTTAATGATCTAGGCAGATGATGGTCAGTAAAACTGGGGAAAAAGTGGCAAGCACAAGCACAAACTCACACATGTTAAACGTTAACTGTAACTGCCTAAATTAAAGGCAACTGTGATCTAAGACAGAGACACAAGACAAGCCACAGAAGCAAAAACCCCAATACATGCAAGAATACAACTATGAAAAAAAAAATCTGCCAAGTTTATCTGGAACCAAGTAAGCTGTGAAGCTTGTTCTCTTATAACTATTTTGCATTGCCAAAATTCCTTCTTTTTGGTTTTTTTTTTTTCATACTAGTGTAAAGAACAAGAGATGTACATTTATTGTGACAAGCCTGCTTGAATGCATAACGTTCCACAGTTTAAAAAATTGTTTAGTATTCTGGAATCATCCTGCAGTTTGGCAGGATTTGCTTATTAAACAGACCTATTTCTCTCTTTAAAAAATTACATGTTTTCAAATAGTTCTTCTATTGGTATTAATGATGACAACTCTATATATGGCTGCATGTCTACTGAAAAGAGAGGAACCTAAATTCTGAATTAAAACTCTCACATTACCCTGCCCTGGTAAAGGTATCTATGCAAAGTCAATCAGCTTCCCAAGTGCTGAGCAAAAGAGGATGAAAATTATACCTCTCCCTTTCCACCTGCACAAGAAGGCTGTAGAGGGGCATCTTACAGCCCCAAAGCATCAATCAGCCACTTAGAAAGCAGTGCCATTTAATTCCAGGATTTCTCTGTCTTAGCACCTTGAAGTGCTGTAAGAAGCAGTTTCTAGAAGCTGTGGGCAACCAATATATCAAGAAAAATTAGATCCTGCCACAGACAGTTAATGACAGATGTAATGAAGTTTCATAACCCTGAGGCAAGACAGCATTTTTGTTCAAATTTGCTCACTGCATACCTAAATAACATTTATGAATGTTGCACGATCTCGAGAGTGGGGCGCGGGGGAAAGGATCCTTACTTAGGCTTTTTGATTACTTTACCAGCAGGTCAGTAATAAAAATCACCTGACATCAGAAAGGCTCCACAATACCACCCCACCAGGATCAATATGTACGCCTGCTTAGATCCATGCCCTGCCACAGGCTGGGACCCACATCCCGCATTTTCCCCTTGGCCCTGGTCCCTCTAAGCTGCAGGCTTATAATGCATGACTGCAGGGAAGCTCGGTGGCGCTGAGCACTCACATCCTTCCACAGAAGTCAGATAGCACGTCTGAAAACCAGGTCACTTGCCAACTGTGCAAAATGGTGTAAAACAAGGTGCTTGCCCTCACCCTCGAGGAAGCTGGCATGCCTCACTGCAGCTGAGCTGCTCTGGACACCATCCCCAGAGCTGTAAACTGGGGCACGCCATCCTTAAATATGCCCAAGTAATTCATGGATACAGAAGTAAAACCAAATTCTGTGGTAGCTGGTTGATAACCAGCAGCCCCCTCAAACAAGAAAAAAATGGAGCTAAAATGGTCTATTTGGCCTAGAAGCCCCACAGCCTCTCAGAACAGAGGGCTTGCACCCCAAAAATACTGCTTCTGCTGGCCTTACCCAGCCCTCACATGCATAGGTGTGAGTCTGGAGAACACTGCAGTAAAAAATAAAGATGTGCAGCCAAGTCACTATAATTTATTTTTAAAAAACAAAACCAAGTTTGTACAGAGCCACACAAGGATTACAGACTGCACTCCGGCAGGACGAGCCTGCAGGGGCCAGAGAGGGAAGGCACCAGAGGCCACACCTCACTGCCATCGGCCCCTCTGAGGAGAAAGGTGGCAACTGTGAGGAGAAGACAGCAACTTCTGGGAAAGGGACAGGGATGGCCACAGGCCATGTGTATGAGGCAGCACAAGAAGCATTGTGCCTCTCTCACCTCCCCAGGCCAAGCTGTGGGGAAGGGACCCCAATCCCAACAGCAGGGCTGCCTTGTTTCTGAGGGACCTGTCAAGCAGCATTGGTGAAAACAGGGCTTTTGCAACAAATACCGTACAGAGGGATGACACAACTGGGGTCTCCAGTAGCTGCCTGGGCTTTGCATTCCACCACCAAGGCCTCCAAAGCCTCCGAGGTGCTTAGCTCCACAGCCACTGAAACCCAGCTACCCCCTCCCAAATTTCTTCACCACCAAACCCTGGCTGCTGAGGAGCCACTTCAGAGGGCCAGGCAGATGGGAGTTTGCTGCTGGGGCAAGGAGCTTGCAGCTCCCTCCTACCCTGCACATGGCTGAACTCCTCCCCACCATTAAATTCAAGGTTGGGCCCTGTGATGAGGTTTGCTTCTAGGCTGCCCCATGCCCTAAAACAAATTTTTACCATAAGCAAGCACATGCTTAGAATACATGAGATAAAAATAACGTTCCTCACAAGATTTATTACTCTAAATGGATTTCCATGCTTTTGCACTTCAAAATTTTGTCTCCAAATTGCGTTTGTGCAATGCATACTAGAACAAGGTTTGTATTGGACTGTCATACTGGGAGACCAAAAAAAAGTCAGGTTATTGGTCCACATCCCAGAAAGTTGTTCTAGGTCTTCTTGCTCAGGCTATGGTGATGGAACAGAAAATTTGTTTTAATGCCAAGTAGGACCAGCTTTTTCATCTTCGTAGTAAATCTCCATTGAGAACTAAGTGGGTCAAGACAGGCAAGAACACTTTCCGCACACCTGATTTTGAAGAAGGTGAAATATAATTATAAAATGGTATCATAACACAGTGGGATCATTAACCAGCAAAATGATTATTTATTGGTCACAGTTTAAGTACGAACATTACTTTTGCTTGGTTGCTGTGGGCAGATACTTAATAGCTTTAGGAAGCTGAAAGGTTTGGAAAGGTATGGACAGAAGATTCCTATTTATGGAAAGCAATCTCTGTGTTAATCATCTTGCTGACAGAGTAATTACAGACATTTAAAAAACGTAAATCAAAGCTTGAACTTGCAGAAATGCAGCAACAGAAGCTGCTGTTAGTCACAGTTCATCAAATCTCCACGTTCCACTGGTTTCTGCACCCAAGCAATCATTGCATGGAAGCCAACAACTTGTAAGCACTGGCAGATAATGGATAGGGTATCTTGCATAAAACTCAAAGCAAAATTTTGATGAAAATACTTCTGCATTATTTCAGCGTGTTGGATTTTTTTGTCCCACCCAAAGATGCCGCAGCAAGGCAAGTGGACTCAGCGTTGTTGTCCACACTATGAAACAGGCTTTTAGTAACTGCAATCCAGACTTAATGTTTCTGTTTCTGCACACTGCTTACACAAACGCAGGCCTTTTACGTTTACGTGACCAAAATATTTACTTCCTACTTTCCTCTTCATCCACCCAGAAAGGAAAGGGTTAGCGCTGTACGTGACTGTGAGCACTCTCACCCTCGATATATTCTGGACCAATACGAGTTATAGCAAGATCTGCCTTTTCAGAAAAGCACCATTAAACAACTTGGTTGAAATGTCAGACACATCAAGACCAATTTATCACAATGAACTGCAAATGCCAAGGATGGACAACAATGGTTTATTTATAAGGAGACAAGAGCAAAGAAGACAAGAAGGTTCCATTTACTCACTACCGCCAATGGCACATTCTTCTTTTTCTTTACAGGAGGCTACACAGTCTTTCAGAGAACCATAGAGCCTAACTGGCGCCCCACTGTTTGCTTCCTCTTGTGCCACTGCTGTGCTTTTCAGGCTCCGGACATCATGTATATTCAAGAAAGCCCAAGAAAACAGAATTGATTTACTTTCAGAAGACCATTTGTCAGGTTCTCACCAAACAGGTACTCTAAGAGCATACACAAAATGTAATTAAGCAGCTTCTACTGGTGGGAAACTCACAAGACTTTTCATCAACAGACTGAAAAGAACACCCTTTGTGGAAATACATCATCTTAGGTCTGAACACTATCTCTACTGAAATAACTCCCCATCCTCTCTAGACTGCCCCCTGTGTTTTTCCCAGGTTCTTCAGAAGAAAAACCTCAACCCAAAACTTCATTCTGCAACAGAGAAAATAACATACTACAATGGTTTAATTAATTGCTGACATGCCAATAAATTGTTCCTGCAAAACTTCCACTACTACCTTTATTATGGAACTTAATTCCTACCTCCCTCTTTCCTCCAGCAATGGTTTAGCTGTCAGCTTTTTTTAAAAGAAATGGTTTTTAACAAGGACTTCCCCTCCTCTATATAGCTTCTCTATATAAATCTTCTTCTGTCATAGCTGGCAGTCCTATCTCAGACATATACCAAGAACAAAATAAATGGTCATACCTGCCCATGTACAGGCCTAGTACCTCTATGTTTCCAGCCAAAACAAGCACAATTGTTAAATAAGCAACTGTCCAGAAGAGAGGAAGGGAGCTGATAGGTGGAGATTGCTTAGGGAAATTCAGAACTCAAGAGTTCCCAATCCCTGGAGAGTGGAAATGCAGAAAAATATCTCAGTCACAAATTGGCATATATAGTCTCTTATTAAAAATATATGTATGTGTGTATGTATACATCTATATGAATTTATATCCCAGCCTACACTCACTACTGACTTACATCTCATACTTTCCCACTGAAGTATTTAGAGCGCTGTCATAGTTTAACCCCAGCCAGCAACTAAGCACCATGCAGCCACTCACTCACTCCCCCCCGCCCAGTGGGATGGGGAAGAGAATTGGAAGGAAAAAAAGTAAAACTCGTGGATTGAGATAAGAACAGTTTAATAGAACAGAAAGGAAGAATCTAATAATGGTAGTAATAACAGTAATAAAATGGCAATAATAATAATAACAATAATAATGATAATAATAATAAAAAATAGGATTGGAATATACAAAACAAGTGATGCACAATGCAATTGCTCACCACTTGCCGACTGATGCCCAGTTAGCTCCTGAGCAGCCACCCCCCAAGGCCAACTCCCCCCAGGTTATATACTGAGCATGACATCACATGGTATGGAATATCCCATTGGCCAGTTTGGGTCAGCTGTCCTGGCTGTGTCCCCTCCCAACTTGTTGTGCCCCTCCAGCCTCCTTGCTGGCTGGACACAAGAAGCTGAAAAATCCTTGATTTAGTATAAACATGACTTAGCAACAATGGAAAACATCAGTGTGTTATCAACATTCTTATACTGAATCCAAGACAACACTATACAAGCTACTAGAAAGAAAAGAAACTCTATCCCAGCCGAAACCAGGACAGGTGCATAAGAAACACATTTCAAAATCCATCTTGTGACTTAAATTACTATCACAGCTGAAGGTGTGTCTGCACTGGTATTTTCCTCCCCTTGCCTCTTCTCCCACCTCAGCGTAGGTGCTAGGAACACTGGCTTCTACCTTATTCACCCACTAGTTCGCTCTGTAGCTCAGGACAGGTTGCTGTTGCCTTAGTTTACTTCACTTAACCCTGCAAGACACATCAGTTTTTCTGCTAAAGAGTGTTATATAATCATATTTGTTATATTTAGTTAATCTCCCTCATCTCCTCCTCATGCTGAGCTGAGCCCAAACCAAACAATATCAAACAAGAGAAGTGTTTGCATGGGGGCAGCAACATCCATGGTGGATGCATGTCAGGAATTTCTTTGGCATTGGTGTACAGAGCACACACACTGTGACTATACAGGAACTGCCCTGAACCCACAGCTTCCCTGGGTGCCTGTGTTTGGATCTATGTATTAGCAATACACAAAGACAGAACACATTACGGGGAATGCTAATCAAAGAATTGTTTCTACAAAGGTCAGGATTCTGTGGTGAACTTCCCCTTCTGTCATGTAAAGCAACATGCTACGAGCATCAGCCTGCTGGGATAGCAAGCTTTACATGAACTTGCAACTTCTACTAAAGCCAGTACAACTGCATCCAGTAGGAGTATTGGGTTTGCTCACCATATCTGTACTATGCATACACTTGAGATCACTGAGACAATAAAGGCAACTTTACATTTCCAGTTGAAACCAGCCCAGGCCAAAACAAATGTCATGATTAGTGGCTTAAGCAAGTTAAGATTACAGGACTTGGAGACTTGGAATGAGACCAAACCACCACCACAATTGATTCCTTTGTTGACAGAGGAGGCCAACCCATCCATCTGCTAGCATGGGATGGTCTGTTCAGGTCAGAATTGGGGCATGCTGACAACACTGATTCCCAGGACCTGGGAGCTTGGACTGCTGCTACCTGACTCTATGTTTTTGAGTATTTAAGTACAGGCTTATGTGCAATAACCTTTGTGGGAGCATGCAAAGGCAGAGAAATAGTGAAATCCTATTCTTTCTGCACAAAAAGATAATTAACTTGTGGCCGTTACCTTTAAACTTTGAACATAAATTACTATAAGTGACTCAAAAAGTTAGGAAAGGCTACTAAGAAACTATACTATAAAGGTCAAGAAATCATATCATAAACAGTATTAGCAGTTGATACACCTGATAAATAGCTAGATTCTGTGGTATGATTTGTTTGATGGTGAGTTATGTTCTGAAGTTCTCAGGGGAATGGGAAAGGATTTACACAGATTTAACTCCATTGCACTGCATAGTACAGCCCTTATTAAGTCCATTATTGTATGCTTTTAAGAAAGGCTTCTTTATAACAGAATAGGTTAGGGGTCTTCAATGAGCCTCCAACTCCTCAACCTTGAAACTGGAGGGAAAAATAAGCTTAGCGTACAAAGGGTTCAGCATGTCTAAAATAGATAGCACATACCTTGCTTTTGTGCAGATTATCACATTGCTGATTATCACCTCTGAGATCAGAGTGAAATAACCAGGAATTCAAAATCCCAGGATTAATCCTAATTACTGAAATACAGACTCACTGTCAGAATAAAAGTGAGGTATGTTTTATAGGAAAAGCACGTTTCAAACACAGACACCACAAGCAACCTCAATGAAGAAAATGATTCTCAGGGGTAGTGCCAATAGTTTTAATAAGTAATATAAACTGCATCTGAGCACAGTGTAAAGAGGTAAGATGTTTTCTACAGTAGGCTGAAGAGACAAGTGGCATCAGGTTTTATAGTAACGAATAACTAAGCTTCATGTCCCACAGCTTGAGTCATCTGCATGTGTTAGGAATGGGTTTCTTTTCCCAAGTTCAGAGCTATCCTGGCATACCTACAGTTTGTTTTTAAACCTTTCCCAGAATACTGAATATTGGCACAGCTCAAGATAGCATTCTGGACAGGAAGGACTAGTACTCTTGGGCTTCCAGCACATCATTTTTCTTAGATTCATGATTGCTATGTCTTGTTCACCCGCTTCAAAAATCAAAATTACCATCAAAATAAGAAAAGCATTTCCTTCCCTCAGTCAGACTGGCAGGACTTCAGCTGAATTTTTCTTTCTGTAAACAGAGCAAATGCTTGCTACAGTCATGAGCATAGCTCACCTAATTAACTTCATAGCTTTGAAAGATATTGTTTTGATGACACTTCTGTTCCCTACCTGATATGCCCAACAGGCCCTGCTGCTGAGAACTAAAGTCTTTTAACTCAAGTAGTTTGTCTCATTTTGGGTAAATGCAAATCAATGTTAATGGCCCATGGTAAACAGGAGGTTAAACTGGATGATTTCACAATCCTGCTTGGCCACAAACTATAGGAAACTTGTGATGCTTTCAGGAGTCAGGAAGCTTTTTAATAGTTTTTAACCTATCCTCATGGTCATAGTTTCTAAAGTTTCAGAATTTACAAACTAAGATCAGATGTTTACCAACAGTCAGGATATAGGTTGTTGAGCCTCATTAAATTCCTTTTTTTTGTTTTGTTTTGTTTTAACTATCTAGCACTTGTAAAATGACAGTGTTTTAGTGGTGTCTGTACAATACACAGTGACATTCCCCACTGTCAAGTCTGGTTGAGCATTGAGAGACCAGTTTCCAAGAGACTGTTCTACATGATAAAGTAAGGGTTTTCTACTCCCAAACAAACTACATTTCAGAACCTGCCATTACACACATGAGAATTCAAGAAAATATAGTAAAGGCTCATTCCCTAAGGCAGCTTTTATGCCCAAACAACTTGTTACAAAAATTCCCTTCCCAGAGAACATTTTGCACCTCCGCACAGAGGGTTAGCAATTCCTCAACAAGGTCAGTCCATGGACTGTCTTGGCGTTTGTACTCCACCTAGCTCATCCAGCCCAGCTTCTTATGATCAGTAGTACTTACATGTCTCTTAAATGTTAGTTAAATGTCTCTAAGATTTGGTCAGAGATGCATGAATCCTTTAACAAACTTGAATGAGACATAACAACATAACCCTGGGATTCCAATCCTTACTACCATTTTATATAGATTCTGGACAACAGTAACGTACAAAACAACTATAACCACCACCTACTTGTGGCGTGATGGTGCTGGAAGGCATTGATGCTGTTGTAGAGCTGAGCATGAAGGGAAAAACTCCACGTGGCAAGGCAGGAAAGGCGTACAACAGAAACAAGGTTGGTATAGTCCAACTCCATCTGAGTAAAACATTGTTATACTGTGTGTAGCCATGTGAGATACCATGAACCAAGTGCCACCTCTAAATACCACAGGTTTACATCTTTCCTGACACCACACCCATATGGTCACTAGAAACGTTTACACAGATTAATCCAGAAAAGAAATTAATACAACCCTGTAATGACAGGCTAGTGCCTAGCTTAATCACTATGAAGCACAGCCTTCATTGTTTAGGGGAACAAAAAGGGGATTTCGACAAACTGAAGTCTGAGGCCATCTGCAAACTTTTCCCCCTACTTGTACGAACTGTGGCCCCTTGCAGGTCTTCTCTGTGCATGAGATAAATCCATGATTTACCCTGGACTTAAAATGGAAAAATGTTGAAGCATTCATGGAAAAATCCTGGCCCAAGAAATTCGCTGTGTACTTCGACTGAATCAGAAATCAAGTCACAGATCATGTTGAGAGTTTGCCAAAACGGGTCCAGCAACTGCTCCATCCCAGCCAGTATCCTGAAGGCCAACATTAAATATGGACATCAATCAAAATACATCCTTGCCAACTGCGCCATTTACTTCCGTATATTAAGTCACAAAAGGATATTACTGCTGCAGTGACTTTTAAGACGATAATAGCTATACAGAAGATTTAGTTTTGTACTTTTATCAGCAGCAGTCATAAGGCAGATTACCCCTTTTAAACTCAAGAGGGATAAAACCTTAACTTACATCTGCTTACAGGAAGAGTTCAAAGTACAGTACAAAGAAAGTCTCTTCTGTCATGTGGCTGGATAGGACAAGAGGAAATGGCCTCAAGTTGCAGCAGAGGAGGTTTAGATTGGATATTAGGAAAAATTTCTTTACTGAAAGTGTTGTTAGGCATTGGAACAGGCTGCCCAAGGAAGTGGTTGATTCACCATCCCTGGAGGTATTCAAAAAGCATGTAGACAAGGCACTTCAGGACAAGGTTTAGCGGGCATGGTTGATGGACTCGATCTTAAAGGTCTTTTCCAACCTAAATGATTCTATTCATCTACATCAGCACAAAAGTAGCCTCTGTTGGTATTTATGGGTAAAAAAGTGCAACGTCAGAGACTTCAAATAGGCTGGTGCTACAAATGACACTGAAGCCCATCACGTAGCCAAGCAGGAGGAATGGGCATGGAATCAGAGTGGCTGGATGCTTCACTCTGCCCTGCTGAAACCCTAACATGGTCCCTCCTTGTGAAACCACCAAACCGTCTTGCCCTTCCCTCTGCTCCACCCCTAAGCCAGGGAAGAACTTGTCTTGAAAAGTTGTGACGCTAAGACATTATTCTGGCTACTGAAGACCTGAGTTTCCATATTAGAGTTCTTCAGATCATTTTGTACTAAAAATTTTATTTTCTCTTTGCTGATGAGCATCTCTGATCTCAGGGATGAGCTGGTCATGCCCTTAGCTTGGCACAGAGGAAAGAAAAGAAAAGAAGATATTACTAATAACACAGGGAAAAACTTAAGACATCAAAGTAAGAAATGAGAACAGCTGAAGAAGAACCTGTGCTTGGTGTACCTAAAGCAGCAATATACACTGCTGATCTCAAACAGTTTAATAATCTAATAAACTGACAGTTGATTTCTGTTAGTTAGCAAATACATATGCCTGTTAGCAAAACCCAGGACTTGTAATTTTCTTTAGAGATGGTTTTCTAATAGCAAAGCTATTAAATATTCCCTTTTGTGAGAGGCATTTTTCATGCTCTATCAAAAGCAAAGATAAAAAAAAAATAAATCCAACAATGACATGGCTTTAAGAAGGTCAGTTAATATACTCCCCTTTTTTTCTATCCTGAACATAACATCTCCTTTAAACTCTATTGTTTTTAGAGCTAGTTTGAAAGTGTGTGATGCTCAACATTGTCCTGTCACACCATCTACATCAGTAATTACCCTGTCAGTCTGTGTACACATTGCCAGTTGTAATACAGTTCAGTCTTCCCTACTTTTTGCATTAACAGTAATGGGTGAGGTCGGGGCAGGGAATTTGCCTTTCCTGTAGCCCAGAAATCAAACTGAACTCCAATCTTTGGCACAGTTGAGAGCAGAGCTCTGTTCCTCAACACTGATCCTCTACCTCTTCTTATTTCCAGGGATGTGTACTGTGAAAACCTAAGTCTGGTTACAAACAGCCTTTAAAATCTGTCATGATCCACTGTGTTCCCCCATGGTAAGTGATGCACAATGCTTTCAAGGCAATTCTGATTCAGGCAAGCCTTAGGAGAATAAACCACTCGAAGGTAACAGCTGACCCAGCACAGACTGGCAGCAATGTAGCTGGGAATCAGCAAAGTTCAAACACAGACATGCTACGGGAAGAAAGAAGAGTGTCAAGGAAGAAATGAGAGTCAAGAGGTTAAGGCGGCACAAGCTAGGCATGAATAGAAGTCAGCTAATTAACCCTGAGAAATTCAACTTTTGAAAGGAAAACTTGTTCACTGCCCTAGATCAGTGATTCTGAAACCTTGTGGGCAAACAGATTTTTGAACAACTTTCAAACTTTCTCACACAGCCACACAGCTGACAAATTGATGCATTTAGCTGCTGAATACAGCTCTTTGGGCCTACGATGGCCTTGCTGAGCAAAGGTGCACAGCTGGGGAACAACTGCCTTAGCCTTCCTCCACCGAAGTGTGACTTATTACAAGTCATTTATCAGCTATGCAGGTATCAGCCTGGCCCTGTCAGCTGCGTGCCTAAGTGGCACAGCCTAATTCCCATTACCTGGGAATCCCATGGGCACACCAGACCCCACTTTCAAGCCTTGACTTATGAAGCCTATCCCTCATGGTCTGACTTCACAGACACCGAAGAGCTGTTCTCTACAGAAACACAGGCAATAACTATATTCTCCTGATCTGTACTAATACAGTTGCGCTTCTTTCTTTTTTCCTAGGCTTTTGGTCTAAATATGTTGCAGCTTTATTAACATCAACTTTCTTCCCTAAAGATTCGGTGATAAAATACTCCAGATTGCAGCAAACAATAAATCAATCATACCTCCCAGTGACGTTTGTAACTCAGCAGTTTGAAAGCATCTTGGAACAATTTCTGCACAGATACTTTTAGACAAGAGACACTTCCTTTTTATTGAATCAAATGTTATTTGACTTTTCAGTTTACAGATACAAATGACAAGAGTTTTCTAGACTCTCTTCAGATCTGTGGCACTGTGATGCTGAACTGTTGAAAATTAGTTTCTAGAAAGAATTCATCATTTCACTAGCAGTAATCTCAGTTAGTACAAGCATACCAGCCACAATCACCTTGGTCACTTGTCAAATTCTTATACAAGCAGCTGAGCACAGCACCAGGACCAATTTATCTATTTCTCTTCCCATGTATTACTTTCTAGAATTCCCCATAATATGCATACCAGAGTACTCCATCCCTATTACAGCAAATCCAGAAACAAATTACAGAAGGCGGCCTATTTCATACACATTCTGGCACATTTAAGCTGTTGACTTCTCTACTTCTTCTGAAGCAAATTAATGCTCAACTCAAAATTAGATTTTTAAGCACAGTTTAAAAAATAGTTCACCAGACTGTATCACACAATTAACAAAACTCAGTTACCAGATGTCAGTCTGAACTTGAAAACAGAAAAAAATATATTTTGTAACTACTGAAAGCAATTACAAAAATTGCTTAGGTTACAGAAATGCCTCTGCAAAGGTGGCTCTGTTTTACAGTGCCAGTATACAGACGGAATTGAGAGCACTAAACAGATCAAAGCAAACATCCAGAATGATACTGGGATGAACCCACTGGCCAGCTACCTTGGTACAAGGGGTGTTGTGGGAACAAAAGATGCAAAAAAACCTTATAATGATCCTCATAGTAAGTGGCTACACACTGTGCCCATTTAGCAATCACATAAGCCAAGAAATATGCAGGGCCAACCTCATCTCCAGTTCTTCCCAGCAAACCCCACTTCCACAAAGACAACAGGAGAGTACTTAGCCTGTAAACTGAGATGTAAAATAATATAAACTGGCTGATAACAGGTATGTAAACTGCATTATAAAAATTTTCCTGTGGCAGTACCTGTCTCTCACTCTTATCACTTAAGCAATAGCTAGGAAATTGTCAGATATCCTAATACTATCCTGAAGATAAGTGTAGTTCGATATCTGATGAACTCCTAATGAATATACTATTAATTGCATAACCTTCCTTCAGTACAGTAACTTTTCTGTTCATCAAGGCCATGGATTAAACAGCTTCTCTGCTTTAGAGTATCCTTGTAATTAATAATATATTCTTCCCACTTCTAAATATAACCTATAATGAGATGCTTTAAAGAATCCAAGCTGCACCTTTCACCAAGTACTTTTGATCAGAAGAAAACAAGCCAGAGTTTGTTCAGACAACAGAGCGTGCTTTAACTGTGACTGTCAGCTTCCTAGTGGGCCCATTCCTGAAAGGCAGCAAGCCTACTTCAAGCAGGTCTCGACAGCAAAACCTGCCAACTGCAGAAAACACCTTCCTCTATCTAAAAGTAGCATCTCCATCTCTGGGGATATTCTGTGCAGATCAGAGATTAAAAGAAGTATATATAGATATATTAGATACAGATCGTATATGTAAGATAGTATATATAGATATATATTAGATAACTTCTGCTCAGTGAAGAATAATTAACCCCATGAAAACTCTGCCATCAATCCACCCATCAGGCAGTAAGCCAATACACTGCAAAATCTCACCAATTACATTTTCCATCCATGTGACATCCTCTCTGATCAAGGGTTTTCCTGGTTTCCATTTGTTGAGGAAAGGCAGATCTCCAAGAAAGGTTTCTTGCTACCTATGACTGTCTTTGGACATCTATGAATGACGACCCACCGCTGGAGAGGAGAAAGGAGAGGGCCTTTCCCCTGCCCATGAACAAACTATTTTCCCTCAACCAAACAAGGCTATTTTTGCCCTGAAAACTCCTTCCCAGTGATCTGGATACCCAGCTAATTCCCAGATGGAGTATCTCCCAGTATCAGAGCTTACTGTGGCTTGCAGCAGCTGGGCCAAATGTCTTTACACATGAACTGTGCACCTTCACCAACATTTGTTTGTACCTGCTGAGAGAACTTCCCACATTTAAAAGCTATAGGACCATTAAAATCAGCCAAATATTTGCACAGCAAAAGGTTGTCGTTTCTACATCAACAGCCCTTTAAATGACAGCATATCTTTAAGACGGGTATCTATTTTGACTTAAAGACTTCAATTGGTAAAGATTTCTGGACAAGTGAGTCCACTTGTTTATTTACCACTACTGTTAAAAGCTGTATCTTATCTCTAGTTGTAGTCCTTATCTCTAATTTTCTTATCTAGTTTCAGCTTCTGTTCACTGGATCAAATTATGCTGTTTCATGCTAAGCTAAAGAAGCAACTGTGTGATGAAACCTCTTCTCTAAGGAGACAGGTGTAAATTGATAAAGTCAACTCTCAACCCTCTCCAGTAAATCAAATACCCTTCTAATAAGGCATATTTTCCAACCCCACAATCATGTGAGCCTTGTAAGATTATTCACAACCCCTTGTCTAATAACCTTTCCACTTTATAGCAGCTACCCATGCCTTTTACCACCTCTCAGTCACCTAGTCTTCAATTTTTTTAATATGGCCTCTAATTATTTTGTAAACTACATTTTTATAATCTTTATGCTTTGGTCAAATCACGTATCACAAAATACACATAGTGGCTTATTAACACACACAGTATCTTATTAACAAGGTCACAATCAAGAAAGTGGAAAGTGAGACAACTGTTTTCCCTAACATGTTGACACAGATTTTTTTTTAATTTTTTTTTTTTTAAATCTCAATGTATTATATTCCATTATCAGTCTTTCTATGGTTTTGTCCAAAACTAATAACAGCATGATCAATACATACAGCTCTTAGAGCTGAACTGTGTATTGTTGTATCAGTTAGGAAGTCAAGTCTTGGACTGCATGCAGTCCTTCTACAGCAGGTTCTGTACTGTGCTCTGTTTAACCTTTTAAACTACCATGAAAATACCAGCTTTTACTAACTTACTGAAACTTCCACCAATATTCCAACATCTGTAAAAAATATAGTGATAAGAAGGTTTTAAAATAAGAAGAATCAAAACACGTATTGGAAAACTCACTGGTTATGTCTTTCAGTGAAGAGTTTGCCAGTACTTCTGTTTTAAAAACAGAAAACTTTAACAGCTGCTGTTTAGTAGCGGGCACATTGTTGAACATGCAAACATATCTTCCTCCTCCTCTTTCTGAACAGAAATTAGAAATACTCTTAGTATTTTCTCATTTTCTGCCACTACAGCTTACTGTTTCACTCTCATTGACCAGTATCACACTATATGGATTTGCTTTTCATAAAGCTAAAGAATTCCTTACAATCCTTAATATACCTGGCCATAAATTTTTCATGCATACTTCTAGCCTTCCTTATTCAGTGTCTTTACTATCTAACTACCCCTTGTACCTAGACTGTAATTGTTTCAACTTTCAATATTATCGGTCCTTATGCTGATTTCCTGTGGAAACAAAGTTTCCACACACAACTAAGAAAACCCCAAGAATCTATTTCTCTGCCCTCATAAATTCTAAATGCAATGGCCAAATCAAGGAAAATAGCAAAAAGACAAGAGATCTCAAGGAGAGTTCCTATAAGGTCAATGAAAATACATGACTGCGCAGAATACTCTGGCAGAACAAAAGGCTGCCATGTAAGCTCAACCTACATTGGAAGACAAAGAATCCATGCAGGAGGAAACGGGAAAACTTTAAACTGGAATTCTTACCCTCTTATGCACCAAAAAGTCAATCAAGACCAGGACATAAATGAACATGGAGGGGAGTGGGAGGGAAAAAACAACCAAAAACAAACACACACAAACAAACAAAAAAAACCACATCAAACTTTACTAGTTCTGGTGCTCCTGAAGCTGTTTGCTAACCCAGTGATTTAATTATCTTTATTTGCAAGAACCTGACCCATTTAGCAAGGGGTGAAAAAGCTCACAGAAATATAGTATAATGCACTAGTTCTTAAGGGGCGATTCATGGCTTTTTAATGTTTTCAGCGGAAGACTTTCTTTCCACCCTAGCACAATTAAAAGGTAGAACAGATCTCTGAGACAAAGTTCTGTCATCTGTATAGTAGGTAAAATTGCACTTGGTCTAGATAAAGTAATTTCTATGACTTTGAAGTTGAAAGTACACCTCATTTCCTATGCAGGTCAGCTATAATTTCCTATGCAGCCACCTAAGACTTGAGGGAGTCTGATGTCAGAACTTTAAATAACTTGCTACACTCGCAGCGCCTAACCTTTCCAAAACCTTCTCTGACAAAGAGACAAAGTTGTCTTTATGCAGGTTTTTCCACCTGCCAACTGCAGGACAGAAGACAAGCAGAGCTCAAGGGGAAAGGGTCTAGCAGACTGAGAGAGCTTCACTGTAAGACCCAAAGCACCTGCCCAGCCCTGCTTCACACTGAAGACAGTAGTAAGAAGCCACCATCCCCGTCTGCTAACATCAGGGACATGGGATGACTGGCAAGCACACGCGCATCTTCCATTAATCATCCTATGCCTCGCAGAAAGGTCAGCTATACCGCTGTGAGTCAGCTCCTCTGCAGCATGGGCATCTGTGCCATCTTCCCCAAAGAAAACAGATGCCAGTCTGCTAATCTGCTTTTAGAAGAGGGAAAGGACAGCCTGGTAGAGATTTTGATCTGTGTCACAATTACAGACTAGTCCTGGAGCAACACACATTCTGATGATCCCAGGCTGGAGTTAATAACAAAGGCTAAGCTGAACCAGTATAACCTTCAAAATGTAAAGGAAATAATCTCTTACATTTGCCCTAAAAAGCAATTGGAAGTATGAAAACTGTCTGAATACCTAAACTGAAGACCTACTTCATTCTGTTGGGTTAAAAAAAACCAACAAAACAAACAAACAAACCAAGAACCACAAAAAACCCCAAACAAGAATAGCCATGCAAAACCAGCAAAATCAAATATCCATTTTTTACTGTTTGAAATAACCCCCATATCCTGATTGGTTATGCCTAGAGAATTGTGCTCATCACAATGTTCAAACGTATTTTGTGATTACATCAGCCTTTTCAATGAAGGTAACACTGTGAGGTCACACAAAAGAATAAAACCAGCCTACAAGTCACCCCAGCATCCAGATTCCAGCACTATTTTGAAACAGTGCCTAGTCTCAACAACCCGGGGTATACAGAAAATCAAATGCAAATTCTGTGAGCATATTCAAATAGATAATATAACATGCTTTTGTTGACTTTCAATCAACAGAACAACCTGACTTGCTCTGTCCAGTCTCTTTGCTGTCTGGGTCCAGCTAATAATATGGTTTTAGCTGACAACACCTACACACTACACAATGTGCCAGAGCTCCAGGCATAGCAAAAGTTTTTTAAAAGACAGATTAGTGCATCCATGTATTACGTGTACTGGCGTGTGTCATCCATGGCTGCCATAATTGTGCATTGAATCATCACACTCAAGGAGTGTATATTCCTGTTCCTCCTTCTGCTCCTCTCAAATCTCTCAATTCTCTCCATCCAGTCAGTTTTGATCCCTAAAGACCTCTGGGGTTTGGGAAAGCGGTTAACTAATTACACAGGAAGTAAGTCAGCACACGTGCAGGTTTGAACTATCAAAATTTTTCCTTTGGCTCAGCAGGAGAGAAAATATGTCTTGAAAGCCAGAAACATCAGCCTTAGTTCTCATAATATTTGATGAGCAGATAGAGATGTATTCACTCCTCCTGGGACATATGTTAACACAACAGCTTCCAGTGGCAGCTGCTTTACGCTCTTTGGAAAAAAATACTTCTTCCAAGCCAGGACCATAGTAGATGAATGAAAAAAAAAAATCCAAGTGAAAGAGAATAATGTGCTGAACTGTTATTAGACTAAAAAAGGGAAGAACTGATCCCACAGTTGTGAGGTTGCTGATTTTGCATAATCATTGAACACACTTTTCTCAGGAACCTGAATCCTACTTTTTTTTAATTTATTCTTTTGCACAGTTTTAGAGATCTCTCTTCCATTTATTATGTATAATGGGAATTAGTTTTTTATTTATTATTTAGCTTAAATTGGCCTTTTCTACACACCATTCTACAGCTTCAAGCTATTTCCCTTTGAAATGTTTTCAGTGGCTGTCTCCCTGGTATTTAGAAATCATAGCTTCTTTCAAAAAGAAAAGGACATTGATTTATGTTACTAAATGCAGTCACATCACAGACTGTTTCCTGAAGCCAACCTTTAAAAACAATAATAAATATTTTATACCATATGATGAAAATATCATGGACTCCCACCTCAAAGAAAACAGTCACACACATGGAAACTCCTTGCTCACTAGTCTCTGGAAAGAAACTGTAATGCAGAACTTAGACACACATGTGTATAGAAGTTGGGTCTGCATAAGCACAATGCAATGGCCACTATTAGATAAACAGAAAATCTTGCACATTAGGACTCAAACTGTGCTCAGAATTCAGGCCACCGGCAATCTGAGGCCACCAACAGTTCAGATGTATTACTTTTTCTGTTTTTCATTGCAAGTATCGTTTAAAAGGATAATTCTGCATTTCAGGTAAAACAAGGTGTAATGTTTGCACCAGCACAGTCTGGCCATGAAAGGAAGGAAAAAGAACGACAATCAAAATTCTGCTTTTTCTTCATAATCCTGACATACAACACTGCCTAAACATTTCTCCTTAAACCTTCACAATCAAGATTAGTGGCTCATTGAAAGTAACAAGGAATGGTTCAAAACACACTAAACAATGGAAAGTGACTGGTACTGAGACAAATGTCATACTGCTATTCTACAATGATGGGCTGATTTCTAGACAGCCCAAAAATCCATGCTCCCAGTCCAACAGCAGCTGGAAGTTGCCACAGTGACCTTTAAATTTCAGGACAATAAAGTCCAGCTACAGTTTGCATTAGAACAGCAAGATGCAAACTCTGAGAGCACATATGGAAGGGATGATCTGTGCCTGAAGGCTACACAGATTCAAAACTCCCACTTTTTTTTTTTTTTAAGCTTTCACACAGATGGTTTTGAGGAAGTTGCTTAAGCTTAGTTTTTGTCAGAGCCTGTGCACCTCACTGCCTTCACTAAACTACTGATGCATGTACACATGATATTAAAGCATGGGCATGGCCAGATACCCCCCTTCCCACTAGCACTACAGAAATGATTCTGCAAAAGAAATTGCTTCCTAGAAGCCATTAATTTAGACCATTCAGCTTAGGAGAAACTGCCTACACTGAAGCATCCAAAAAAGGTGCATTTAAAAATTGGTAATCTTTTTCAAAAGTCTCAGTCCAGAGCCTATAGATATTTCCTTGTGCACTTCTGAACTTCTAGGCTTTACTCCTTGCCTATAGTTTTTAGAAAATGGTAACTTAAGAAAATATCTTACTAAAGAGGTGTGAAAAAAAATTTAAGGGATTGCATAAGAGCAACATTCAACCTAAAATATCCCCATGTGCTCCACTTTTACTCAGTTAATAATAAAAAATAGCATGAAATTAGACCAAGAAGAGTACCACAGTTAAGAGATTTTAGCCCAATGGTAAAATCCAACCACAATTCATAGCCCTATTATTAGCTGGTGTCTATCAAAGAGGAATATATTCAACAGATGTACTCCAATCACCTAGTAAAGATACAGTAGCACCACTGTGAGCAGCTTTGACAAAATTACACCACTCTTTTTGCAGATGGTGACACTTTTAACCAATTCGCTCACCTATGGTCCCACCAGGAGGGAGCAGCAGAGCCAGGTTCCCTGACTGCCAGACCAGCATCTCAGCAACTTCCCTGAGCAAATGTCATGCAAGCCCCCTGAGAAACACATACCGATATCTTAATTTCCTACCACTACCTCAGTGTGGAAAGCAGAAGCAGCTGTGCTCCACCACTGGCACTAGACTCCTGTTTCTCCCACCCCTTCCTTAACTGCTGCTCACCCTGCCCTTTGCACAGAGCATCCTCTCATACTTCTTGCTCATGCGCTTCCTCAAATCCACCCTCACAGGCTACTTTTGCCAAATCCATAATAATCTTGTTAATAGAATTACGTATCTATTTATCTATTATGTTTCTGTGTATATATAAGGGTAACACTCAAGCCATGCTTGGCCTCAGATGAGGGACCCCTTTGACCTTATTACTATAATCTTTGTTCCACTCCTACTGCTATTAATCTGTTTCATTAATCTTCTTGCTTTACTTGAGCCTGTTGTGATATAAAATCCACTCTGCAAGCCCCCATGTGAGTAACTTCACCACGGCTGTAAGCTCTGTGCTAGAAGGCAGCTGCACAGGTCAGGGCAGAACCTCACTGGTTTCAGCAAAGCTCTGTTACTAACACAATTACTTAATTATAAAGAAAATGGTGAATGCTATTATAGGACCCACGTTTGATCTGCTTTTCTGAAGCACCTCACGCACCTCTTGGTGCTGAAATAACCACCAATTTTAATCACAGTTTGTAAAGTGCTTGCTGGTTATCGGATAGAAGTACAATTTAGAAGGGGCTCGCAGTAGAGTAGTTAAGTGCAAAAATGATTTAAAAATATGATTTTAAGGTTGACAATATTTCTTTAATCCCTTAAAAGCAGTTTAGTTTGCTGTCTGGCTTGAATATAATTGATCAGGAACAGTTTCTCCAAGTTTCACGTCAGATAAGCAGTTAGATAATTACAGAAACAGAATGGAACTTTAATTATGAGAAAAACCCATAGATTATTCTATTGTGATCTTCCACAGCATTGCTGTTTCTTCAAAGTGAACATATGCAAGCTGGGAAGAAACCATTGATTAAAATAATCAAAAGCCCTACTAGAAACTTACACGTGTTTTTCCTTTGTAAAAAACAAAACATTGTATCTGACTGGTTGAGAGATTTGAATTTCCTCTTCCAAAGCCCACTTTAATTTTTTGTCACAGATTAGTTTAATTAAATCAAATGTTACAGGGTGGGGTTTTTTTTCCACTTTTATGTAAACGCTACAAAAGCTTGTTGTACTCTGGGAAATCTAGAAGATTAGAAAATTTTACCAATAGCTTTTTATCTTGATTTCTTCCCAGCCATTTTCAGCTGAAGCAACCTGTTTGCTTAACACACTGATTTCCACACATGCCAGCGATGAAATACTTTAAAAATGAAACATCAGTAGTTGCACTTACAGGTACCTGATAAGCAGAGCAACTTTTCAGTTCCTGTTCTGAAAAGCTGCAATATCATTAAACACATGGTCAGAGAGGTCAGAGTCATAGAGAGGAGTCCATAATTGGAGTTATCTACCATGTCAGGCTACTAATTGACTAGTCACCACCTTTTCCCCATACACCCGTGTTTTGTCAGCAGAATGGGTGCTCTGCAGTTGATGCCAGCCCAGGACAGCCACAGATGTACCAATATTTCAGGGTCCAGCGGAGGCAGCACCACTGCTGCAGATGCTCAAGTACAAATGAGACTGTGGGGTTCATGTACAAGTGCACATGTGCATGCTGGCTCCTTCCCTTTCTTTCTCTGGCTAATCAAGAAGCAATTCAGCACCCCAGGCACTGGGAAGAAGGAATGCTCACAGACTGCACGCTGCGCTCCGTCGAGAGCCTGCTGGTTACAAACAGCAATGAAAACACACCCTCTTCAGAAGTCTCTCAACTGTGGCTAAGAGTCCAGCACACACCCGTGGGGCTCTCTAAGCCTCTGTATCAGCAGCTGCTCTTTCATTTTCCCTCTTCCCAGGCTCATTTTCTTTCTCTTGTTCACAGAGATTACTCGTAATCAAAACAGGGAGGAAAAAGCCCCACAGAACGCTAGGGGGACAAAATTATACAAAGGATAAAGGAGTTGAGCAGCACTGAGACCGTACCCATTTGTAAAAGAGATTATAGTTGCAAAAGTGCTTCTTATCAACAAGGAAAATAAAGGCACAAAAGGTCCCTAGATGTGTAAATATAATGAAACCTGCCAAGATGAGTGATAAAAATCATAGGAAGAAAAATTATACAGGCCTGCAAGAAACTGCTAGAATTCATCGTAAAACACTTTTTCCTGCTACCTGAACTCTGCATCTTTTTTTTTTTTCAAACAAAAAGCTTGCCTAAGTATGTTGCAACATTGGTATTTCACCTTCTGTCTGCCATTATGGTATCTCCTCTCTGTCCTATCAAAGGACTGAATGTACCAAACAGCATCCAGGACTTTTTAAAAATTCATACCATAAAGGAAAAATTGAGTGCAGCGTCACACTCCATGTTAGGCCATCTCCAGCAGCCACAGCAGCTGAAAGGAAGCCATCCTGCACCATCGCTGGTAATACCTGCATGGCCACAAAGAGGCAATTGCTGCAATCAAGATCTGAGCTCATACCAAATGAAGATGTTGCTTTTTCACACTAAGGTGACAACTCTTTTAAGGTGTTAAAGGTATCAACAAATGAATTGCTGCTCAAAGGGACCAACAGAACAAGAACAACTCAGGGCAAAAGAAGGATTCCGTAGACAAGTGTAGACTTAATTTCTAGTATTTCTTCACTCTAATATGTGCAAAAGAAAGTAAGTCTGAAAAGGCTCTGCTGCTATTAAAGAATTGTATTTCTCCTCTCAGAGTGAACATTTCATCTTTTATACACATACAAAGAAACTCCCACCTGCTTTCTTTTTCAGAGGATGGAACAGGCAGCTTAGATGGCAATTTTAATTGAATGTGTTCAGGCTGTTGCACAAGAATAGCGTGTGAAAACCTGTGGCTGAGAAGAAAAGGCTTTCGCCTACCACCTTCACCTTTACTTCATTACAAATATCCCTGCTGGTTCACACAACTCAGCTCCAAGTTTGACACTTGTAACATGTCTAGAGGCAGGAATTGAAGCAGAAACATATATATTCTAGCAGAATTCAGTATGTTGATTGCTATTTCTCATTTACATTCCATACAGGGCTGATAAAGCTGCTGAAATGCTTGAATGGCATACCGTTATTTTTTTGTGTGCGTGCATATGTGCATTTCTAAATACACATGTATAATTCTACCCCTATAAATGCACATACAATGGCTAGAAATGAAATCGCTGATTGTCAAACATGCTAGACATGCTTCTCCTTATACAAAAAAAAGGGAGAAGCGCAGTTATGTTTGTGCTAAAATGACTAGTGTTTGCAACCTCTATGCCAAAACAGAGAATTCACAGTCTTCGTACAATAACTTGAGTCTCATACAACAGTACACTTGGAGAACTCAAATGACATGGTAAGATGACTACGCTAGCAGTATAAGCCAGAAAAAAGGTGCAGTAACTGGCATGAGTCCACTCGTATGGAACATGTAAGCATGTGTGGTCTAACAAAGCTACTAAGTCCTCTGTATTTTAATATGTTAAAATACAAACCGGAAAGGGTGAGCTGAAATCTGCCCTGATTAAGGCTCTCAGCAGCTATGGAAGCTCATTGCATCCCACAAATGCACAGGATGAAGATCCACACTACCCTCACACATGCAGACAGCGCTGTCAGTGACCATGCCTCACCCCAGAGCACAATCTGACTGAAAGCATTTCACAGAAGTAAAAGTCTCCAGTGCAAGGTTTAAATTACATAAATTATCTAACAAAGCATGCAGAGACTGCATATTAAACCAGTCTTAATCATGATCCTATTCCTGAAGGAAGCAAGGTGGAGTATCACAAGACCCTTATTAAACTGCAAATGATTTCAGTGGGAGTTTGTCCTGAACGAAAACACGATCCTACAACTGTGGAAACGAAGAAAAAGAGGAAAAATACCTATCAAGGAAAAGGTGGTGGAACTAGGAATCACAGCTTCAACATACAATTCATTATGATACTAAAACACAGAAGCTATTTAAACACGAAAAATGTTAAAATGTCATTTGACAGTCACTTATTTTCCTCACACCATAATTCACCCATTTGAAAAAAAGAAGAAAAGGCTTGCTTTCTGAGCTCTTGCAGTGCAACAGTGCTTCATTCAGTTCACAAAACATTTCAATTTTCAAATTATGCTTTGCTTTTGATTCCCAGAAATTATTTCCTTTTCACATCAGCCATAGTAAGTAAACCAACCGTGATCCCCGCTGCAATAAACAAGCAAAAATATAAATATAAAAATCAGGTAATCTCAATTTCAGAAAGCAAGCAGCAAGAGAACAGAAAAAATGAAAGCACTAGGCAATGAAAGCTGCTTGAGATTTCTCAAAACCTCTTAAGTTTTTACTAGTTCAATATTTATGGCCTGTTAAATAATTACACATACAAGAGCTTCACATGCTCAACTTTCATTTTCCTGCTATTCTCTCCTATTGAAATAACCGCAAGATTAATTACAGCCATAAAAAGGCAGCATCAAACCCTTTTATGACCATTCCTGTCTATGAACCGCATGAACGCATTAGACCAACAGGAAAAATATTTAAATGCCAGCATTTAAATCTTTGTAGCAGTCAACTAGCAAAACCTCAAAGTAGATCTGAGACACTGTAAGTGTCAAAGCTTGCAATGCCACATGAAAAAGTGACTTTCTCGCAAGGTAACATTGCTTAAGAAAAGACCTGGTAAGTATTTTCTATTGTTTTTTCTATTGGACTTGGCCCTCTGAAAAGGTCACTTCTGAGATACACGCTCTAGCCACCTTCCCTTAAAGGAAAAAACACTTTTTGTTTTGAACGGGTATTACTTAAAACTTTTTAGCACTGGTAGAATTGGAGGATAATCATTACATACCCTAAATTCATTTACATCTCTAGGTAAGTAAAAAGCTGAGACCACCACAGCCATGTAATCATCAAAAAGGAGATGTAATTTATTGCCCATGAGCCACAGATAAAGTTACCCCACTACTAGGGATAAACAGCTAGGTTTTGAATTTGCTGAATTTCCTTTGATGTAAAAAGGATAATTTCACGCTTCAAGAAAAGGAACAGGATGCATGAAAAAGTGCATTTGGTTCCTTACACTGTCAAAGACTTCTTATGTTAGTCCCTAGAGTTTTGTGTCCTGTGGGATATTGAGGTCAAGTTGGGGTTGCTCAATAAGAACACACCTGGAGACATTCAAAGCAGTTACAGTGGTTAAGGAACCAGAGGCACTTGGGAAGCAAGTATACATTGGCTTGGACAGGATGATTAAATCAGGAGTAAAGGTGTATTTGTGAGAAGTTGAAGAGTTATATACGCTTGGGATAAAAAGGCCTTTCAAAAATATGCACTGGACTATAAGCCACAACCCATAGGGAACTAGTCTGCTAACAGGCCTCAACAAGTCTTGTCCATCTCTAGTGTACCATTAAACACTTCCATGGAAAGGAGTTTTGAAGAGTCTGGAAGCTAAGTAGCATATTAAAGACATAAAGATGAGTTAATTTTTAAGTTATATTTTGGATGTGGTAAAGCTTTGACAGAGGTGAGCAAACAATGCAAAAACCATAACCTGGCTGTAGAATTGTGTCATCTCCCAATTATCTGACAAAATAATCTGAAATGTGAGACTACATACAAGGAGAGGCTGAGGGAACAGCATTTGTTCAGCCATCAGAAGAGAAGGCTAAAAGAAGGTTTTATTGCTGCCTTTAACTACGAAATGGGAAGGATTACAGAAGATGGAGCCAGACTGTTCTTGGAAGTGCACAGTGACAGGATGGGAGGCAACAGACACGTGCCGCAACAAAGGAAAGTCTGGCCAGATACAGGGATTTTTTTCATTAATGAGTGTGGTCAAACGTAAGGACAGGGGTCCACTTTGAGCAGGGGATTGGACTAGATGACCCCTAGAGGTCCCTTCTATCTTAAATTACTCCATGATTTCATGGGAAGATGATCAAATTTATTGAGACAGAATAAAATTAAAACAGCCCATGATCACATTGACAAATCAAAGCTTTCAACATCAGCCCCATAAACCAGTCTGGGCATCTGGAAAACGAGACTGCCTCTTTTATGCTTTATCACTGGGAGGATCCTGTAGCTCTAGAAGTATTTCCACATCCCATACCTTGTCTTGTATTTGTTTTACAGATGTGGTCTTCAGCTGCTGTAATTCAGCAGTGCTCCCAACAGCCCACCAGAGACAGTGAAGGGGAGACAATTGCAGAGGGACAGTGACAAGACTATTGAAGCTGCTGTATTTTATGCTGGCAATAGCCAGTTAGCGCAGTGGGATTGTTGTTAAAATGCACATCTGACATTACCATCATCTTACTGAATTCCCTAAATGTTCTGTAACAAATTAATCCAACAGAATGATCTTTAATTTACATGTTCCACTGCATTTACAATCCCCCACCATCTTATCACATATATACAAACA
>VYZV01038930.1:24197-45673 GCA_013401275.1 Pandion haliaetus | reverse complement strand
GGGGGGGGGGAACCAAGAAAAAACAAAATCCTTTCTGTTACTGCCCCAGGTCCTAAAACCTGGTATCTAACTGTGCCTGCCTGATTTGGCCTATTTTTTTCTTTTACTGCTTGAAGTTCAATGGCCCTGTGTATGTGATGCCCTGAATGAGACAGTCCACCCTTCTCCAGGATAAATTCTTCAAGGGCAGGGAACAGTTTAAGTCACTTTCCACAAAAGCACAGTAATGTCACTGAACGAACTCAGTCATGCAGGAGATCTGTATTAAAGAACAATAATAGAGACATAATATCCTTTGGGGTGAACAGAGAGCTAGAAGAGGACTGTGCATTTGGGGGCGAGCAATACCGTCAACACTACAAACAATTACAGAATTTTGCATTTGGGCAACTTAATAGAAAATGAGGACAGAACTGATCACCACTGTGAGAGGTAAGCATACACAGCAGCAGCACACAAAGAGCTTAGGACCATGGAAAATACCCATTAAAAATGTAACTGTCAAGTTTGGATACATCTCCCTGAACAACTCCTGACACGTACTTCAAAATAAAAAGGACTGCATGAACTGGTACTGTATTTCAAACTGACATTCAAGGTTTGATTTTTTTATTTCATTTCCATTTAAAAAATCTATTTGCAGGACTGCTGCTTATTAAACCTGCCCTCTTAAATCATTGCCCCATTAAATGCAATATGACTTCAGGTTTCCTCTTCTCTTTTTCTTCCTCGTAACACCCTACTATACCTTTCTGTATAATAACTTCTGCTCTTAACTAGGAGAATGTCACATATCTGATAAAGAAATGTGGTGAGTTCATGCTGGCTGCATTCCTCGATCTCATTATATATACAATGTCCTAAGGCAAGAGTTTGCCAGCTTAGATTTTCACTTGCTCTATCCCTTTAATTTGTGTTTCCATCAGTGCTGTTACTGTTTGTTAGCATTTATTTTTATTTTTCTCTAGAGATTTTTTGTTTAAGTCACTGGTTATAACAATATCCATATAATAATCAAAATACTTCAGAAGCAAATTCAGAATTTTCTTCTTGTAAAGAAGCAGAGTGATTCAGTACATGCGCTGGAACAGCATTAGGTGGATAACACTCATTTTGCATGAGGTCTCAGTTAGCTCAGTAAGAAAAACTACTTCCCTTCCCCCTCTCTCAGCTTCAAGAAACTGGATAGGAAAATGGTGAGGGATCTTTTTATATGCATAAGCAAAGCCTATATATCAGCAGCGGCTGCACCACAGCTCCAGGGTGATCATCAAGCCACACTGGGTCGCTTTTAGTGAAAGCAATGAAAAATACATCCAGGGCTCTGGCCATGGTGGGGTCTCCAATGGGAGAGTACATGTAGGCTACCAAAGATCTCCTGCAGTTAGTAGAGGCATGCTGCTGCATAACCTTGCCACAAACAATTATAAGATCCTCAGCATTTGAGCCTACTCTGAGGTCAAAAATATTTTCTGTATCTCAAAACAGCTGCTGGTGAGGCACGTGGGAGTTGCAGGCGTTGGGCTGACAGAGACACTAGCTCTACTCCCACTACTTCCAGATACTCTGCTATCCTTTTTAATGATTTGTGGGGAGCTCCTTGCATACTAACAAGCTGGCACGATGAAGATTAAATCCGTTATAATTTCAGAGCACCTTCCAGCAATGGTAGTTTTGCACCCGCTCAAGGCTCTCCCTCATGGCAGGCACGGAGAAGCGCCAACGGCTGATGTCAAACAGGAGGACAAGTCTGCTTCTCCCCTGCCTATTTTCTTGGCACATATCCTGCAAGGCCAAAGCCGCTCATTTGCTTTACGTACAAGCAGCCAACCTTTCCTGAACAGAGGCCTAGTTCAGGCAATTGCTGAATCTAAAAAGGCTTTGTCAAGGAAGACAAGGCTAGAGGTTGACATGCCCAGGTACTAACTCTTCCCCTTCCCCACCAGGAACACTGTTGCAGCACAGCTAAATGGTATTTTATTGTTCCCGCTCACCCATCATCCCATTTCTTTTCATTTATTAAGTATGTTTCTCAAAATAACTTGCTTCTCTTCAATATTAAATTCCTCCTCCCTCTCCTCCCTCCCCCAGCCTCAGTCAACATGTCTTAAATTGTGAATTTGGTCCCTTCTGCCCCTTGTGGATATCACTAATATTTGAGTTCACATGGTTTTGCTTCTCTTGATTTAGGGGCTCATTCTGCTTCTGCACAGAAACAAAAAATATAATAAAACGCACCTCCCCCCCAAACTGACAGTATTTCTGATGATGACTTCAGAGAGAACAGATCCAGCCCACAAGATGCCCCTGAATAGATCAGCTCCCAGAAAAGGGGGACACATTTCTTTGAAACCTTAATAGAAATTAAACGAGACAAAATAAATTCAGCAGCCAGATAATAGCACTGAAAAACTGACAGATGGCAGAACACTGAGGTTTAGTAGTGACACTCACGTTACATGAATAATTCACTTGGACAAACCTATGGATGTGAGAGCATGTTTAGGTTAAGGATCTGGCTCAAAGAAAAATGAAGAAATACAAGCAGTTTCTTATTCATAATGACCCATTTCAAACAAAAAGCCTGGATAACCATCTTCTCCAAAATCAGCCCATGCTAGAAATTAATCAACCTTCAACTAGCACCAAAACCCGCAAGAGGGAGAAGTCCTATAGTTTTCATCAGCTGAGAATTCAATGGGACTCAAAAGATACCCTTACAGCTACCACTTCCAGCCACATTCAGTGGCTTGAAGAAAATGCATTTTAAAAACTAATTGCATGAATAGCAGAAAAGTTCCCAGATATCACAGGTCCAACAGAAGTCAGGCCAGCTGTGATGTCATCTTACCTATCTGACAGCGAGACAGGTCATGCTGTCCTGAACACCTGGGGATGGGTAACATCCCTAGAGAGGATATTGTTAGGTACAAAGCTGAGCAACTTCAGTGATCTGGGAAACAGAAAAAGCAAAGTACTGTCTTGGTTTTGCAGCAGGGTTNGGGGTAAAGGACCACAAACTGTTACCTTTAACTGGGCATTAGAGATGGGGACACAACATCCCTAACTACCAATAAGAGAGCACAAAATGTATTTAAAAACACAACATAAAACCATTCAGAAAATAAAAAGCCATTTAGCAGATGCCTAGATGCTGAGAGGAACTGCCTTGTTTTCATCATATTCTAAGCTGGAAATACTCCTAAAATGCAACAGTCAGCATTATCAATGTTCTTAACCTCCCCTAGGCTTGAATGGACTATGGACAATGCCCCAGTGTTGCATTAATTGAGGAATAACCCTAGATCCTGGCAGAGGTGCTGGCAATTATGTGGCCTGTCAGAAAGCAATTGATTTTATAAAGCAGTTTGATCTTGCCAGAGGTGAGAAATCTCCATTTCCCAACCTGCACCTTCCTGAGGGAAAATCCGCAGTGCAGGTTCCTCCAAAGCATTGTGCTGCATTTCTAAACAGGAAAATGAGACAGTCATAGAGGCCTGCAGTCACTCCTCAGCCACAGGGAGAAAGTTCAGCCTTGTTTTCATCAGGGAGAAAGAAAATGGGACTGCAGGGAAGGACCATACAGGAATGTCCAACTATACGTTTTTGACTCTCACTACGTTTTCTGTCTGTCATTACAGACTCTTCTTTGCCCTTAAATAACATTTACATTCATGAAGAGCTAGGCCTTTTACATTAAGGGTACAAATTAAAAAGCAAAGCCTAACATTCCAGTTTCTTGTTTAATAGTCCAGCAGGTTTATAACTTGCTGCTGTCTTCAGCAGTGGTGGTAGGAAGACCTGCAAACATATGCGAATTAACCCCACAACTGGCACTGTGCTTACACGTTACCAGGTTGATTCTGCTTCCTCACAGAGCCGATCAGATCAGCCTTTGAGATGACACATACTTTGACAAAGACAAAACAACTGGAAAGAATGTCCTTACTGTGCAAATTAAAGCCTATAGCTATCAACAGTCATAAGATTAAAGCTATTTGATCTTCATCTGATTAAGTGTGAACTTCAGATCTGAATAATCCTATAAAACAAGTAAAGTACCAAAATTCTAGTTGCAGACATTTTTAAGATTCAAAGGCAAGCTTTTAACTGGTAAAGACAGAAACATTGGCTTCTCTTGCGAGCTAGCCACAAGTCAGCCTTGTATCGAGTATCCTGTGAACATCAAGACACAAGTTCATGCATCCATCGCACAAAAATTGACCTATTTTGGCTAAAACTCATAACAAAATGTAAATATCTCATGCTGAGGTAAAGTGTGGTAAATCTGCTGGAGACAGCTATAAATAAAGTATGGCATAGTTATATGCCATATTTAAAAAACAAATTAAGGTCCATACAGGTACTGCTACTTTCACAAGGAATTCCCGATTTATCTGTTAGACATATACTATAGAATGGTAACAAACTTCTTCCTCTGTCAAGGTGACACTGGCCACACACAATTAGCAGCAGGGAAACGTTTCAAGGGCCATCTATTTTTCTGAACAGAAGAACCACCATAGAAATGCAGACTTCAGTCTCTTGGAATGTTTCAAGTGGGGAGGGGGGTGTTTTTCACACAAAACCGAACAAATTACTTTCCTCTCAGGACAGCAGTCCTGTACTGTAACAATCAGAGGCTCAGGTCAAGCCTCCTTTACGATACTTAAGTTTTAAGGNTAGAAAAGGAATGGAAGATGATTAAGAGAAATCGTCAGGGATCTTAGCACAGCATGGTCCAGGCTATGGCCTCTGACGAGATTTACAGACAGAGACTGCAGGGAATGGAGCTGCTTAGTTATTCAGCCCCCCTCCAGGCAATCAGGTAGTGGAAGCGGCATTAATAAGATAGTTTCCGACTAACGATGATGCAGGGTGAAAGACCAACACATACAATACACAAATATGTTAATGCAGTTACTGAAATAATTTTTTTCTGTAGCCTGTATATGGCTGCAAAAATGATTCCATTCATTTTATGCAAGAGAAGCACATTCATCTTTCTTAATTAGGGAGAAAGTACTACTGGTACTAGGCCTAAAAACAAAAGTATGGTTAATTTTTAAGTCCTCTATGTGCCCCTTTCTGGTAAAATCCAATAAAATACTTCCTCCAACACTGCTTCTGACTCATGGGAATATATTTGTGAAGTACATGACTAGAAATTCAATAGAATGGCTTGTACTAGTTTCTTGATCTGTTCAAGAACAATTCTGCATACATAAGTAAGCACACAAATAGAAGTCTACACATTAGTTAGTGTTTTCATTAAAATATCCCTGGGATTCCCTTCAACTCAACATCAGACAACCCTTCACAATCCCAGAACAATGGAGAGAAATAGACCTCCTCACATACCCAAAAGAACAAGATAAAATGCACTACATGAAAATCAAGCATGTCCTTTTACTGACTGAATCAATGGCCTTTTAAAAGCTGTTACATGCAGTTAATATCTGTCATACTTACTCTCAGCTTTAGTTATTTTACATTGCTCATCTTTTATCTACTACCTTTTTCTTCATTTACTCTCGAAGGCAAAAAAATAAAAAAATAATTGAGCAATACTCTAACATTGCAAACTTCCTTTGTAATGACAGAAATGCTCTCTGCAGTGATGATAAATCCCAATATGCTACCATGCAAAACGCTGCAAAACTGAGTTTCCAAAAGGCCTTATCCCAGGCGAGTATGAATCTTTGTGCATTGCTGCTCATCATGAGCTCTACAACCAGCTAAACTGTAACAGAGCTAGAGATGTTTTCAATTGTATTACAGAAATACACAGCAGATAGTACTGCCTGTATCACAGTCTGGAAAACTGGTACATTAGAAAGTTTGGAAACCATCTGATTTGAATGACCTGAATCTTTTGTGTCTTTAATTTCTGTTCTAATAGAAGCAAAAGTCGACAAATCATCCTGCAAGTGTTGGGAACACCACCTCCAATTTCTCTACACTTTCACAAGACATGTCTGTGAAACACCACTTTTCTGTGCTACTCACTGCATGCTGCTTCTGATTCATCTGACCCATCAGGACATTCTTCTTCACCATCACATTTCCACCTGGCTGGGATGCAGTGGCCATTGTCACAAGTGAAATCTGACTCGGCACAAGTTTTCTTTGCTGCAAGAAAAAAAAAAAAAGTAGTTAGCATGAATACAAGCAGTGCAGAAGACCTCTATTGCATTGAGTCCCACTGACATACTGACGCCCCTGTATTGACAGGATTAATTTCACATTCAACATTGCTTCTTCATGACAAGAGTCAAACAGGTATCAGATGGGTGTTTCTTCTTGCTAGAACTTTTATTCCTCCATTATTTAACATGGATTCACTCTTTTATGTCTTTTTCCAGACATTCAAAAACCAGGGATGTTCTTTTTCAAAATAGTTTTCTAAGGCTTTTACTACAAAAAGCTGCCCGCCTACATGGAACTGAAAGCATGCTGCATAATTTACAGACAGGTAAGACAAACAAGTCTCACCTTTGGAGAAATATAATCTAAATAATAATGTTTTTATCTGTGCAGTCTATTCATGGCTTTTTAGTACATCTGTCACCATAGTAGATAATCATAAAGCACTCCTCGAAACAATAAAAATCATTTAATTAAATGTCAACCACTCTGCGCTCTTTGCTTTGCTTGCATTAAACTAGGGCTTGAAAAAGATGCAAGACATGAACTCAAGCCATTAATTGGCCTATTCCTTTGTGCCAGTGGCACAGCAGAACCAGTGCCCTGTAATACTAGTCAGCATGTTTCCACTGCAGCAGAAAAAAGTAATCTATAGATATCTGGCCTCTTCAGCCTTTGTCTTCAGTATGTCAATGTGATCACCAGTCACTCACTGCTTTTGCAATGGTGACTTCAGTGGCTTTTCTGCTAGGAACTGAACACCCATGCTGTGAGAGTCATGAGCAATGGCTCAGGCTCAGTGTTACCACCCTTGAAGTGCAAGACCCTATGGCTAACTAGTATCTACCTTTCCTAACAAGAAAATTCAGGTAGTAAAGCACCTCAGGAGGTCATCAAGTCCAACCTCCTGCTCAAGACAGGCTCAGCTCTGAGGTCAGACCAGGTTACTCTGGGTTTTGTCCAGTCTGGTCTTAACCCCCAAGATGGAGACCGCACAACCTCCCTGAGCAATCTGTTCCACTGCTTAGCTGCCCTCATGGTGAGGTTTGAGCTTGATAGCTATTCCCTGATATAAGTCATGTGCATGCATCACTGCTATATCAATATTTCTTCCAGCAAACATTTTCAAAGCATTAAAACATAACAAATAAGCCTCCAGGGTTTGATCTTTTATTTTCCTTTCTTTTTTTCTTACATGAGCTGCTGTCACAGAGGGAGCCACGTTAAATATCGTTCACATGCCCACGTAGGGAACAAGGAGCATTACTATGTGAGGTACTGGAGGGGTCTACATGGCCGAAATCAAGTACTCATTTTCTAGTACACAAAACTTACAGCTTCCCTGAACAGGCATCCAGCAGGAAAACACTGCAAAGCATCACTAAGCAGCTGTACTATCTCTCAGGATGCACTTTATAAAGAGAACATGCATTTACTCCCTTTCCGTTGCTAAATGAGCCAGATTCCAGGGGCAGGGCGGAAGACAATTTTCAGTCATTCAAAACCAGGTTTTATGAACTAATACAGGAAAAAAAACCCAACCCCATATAGACCAAGAGTTTTTACAAGAGACCAGTCATACTAAGAATCCAATCTGATGTTCCAAAGATATCGCACATCCATTATCAGAGGGAAAAGACTTTCTCCTGAACATCTCTGGTTAGAAAACAAAACTTGGGAAACTGGCTATCGTGCATCACTTCTGGTGTATTTCACGCAAGTTTGATGTAATTAATCTGATGTATTTAATGGTCAGAAACTCTGACCAGATACTGATGGGATATGCATTCATAACTGAAGTTGGAGCACTCTCCTGCTCCCTGTGAAGCTTCTTGGGTAAAATGTTAGTATCTCCTCTCAAGGGAAGGTTATGGCATATACAAATGAATCAATCATGTCTTCATCCAGAAAGCAGAGACTAGTATAATACTGGAGACACAAGAAACTCAATTTTAAAAATGTATTTCGTTTTATACTAGCTCTCTCAATGTCCTAACGTCTTGTCTTCCATAGGAAAACTATTCTTTGACTTATTCACTAGAGTTCCAAACAGCAACACGACTGCTTTTCCACCTCAAAATAAACCTCCCCTTTTTCTATCAGTCTAACACTCTGATCACTGTTATTTCTGGGACATGTGGACGCAAGCGTGAGCGAGGAGGTCAGCAACAGAAAGGAGTGTAACAGGCATTCCCTTCAACATGGCCAACCTGCTCACAGCAGATGGTGGCACTGATTGCTTTGTTCCCCTGACACTGTTCTTCAGCATCACAATTAATAGATTGCCAGGATTCACAAAAGGGGGAGAAAAGCATTACTGACAGTCCCAGGGCGTCATTTGGAAGGTGTTAGCGTGCTCCCCAAGCACAGCTCCTCTTTGCAAAATGAAGTTGGGCACAACTGCTCATCAGCAGTGTGACCAAAAAGTGTCATCCCTGTCGGCATGCCCACCCAAAGGTCAAACAGTCCCATGCCAGACAAACCAGCAGGATACAAATGCATTTGGTCCTTTGCTTGAATCTAGGACATCGAATCTCTTAAAGAAGCAAGATTAAGGGAAGGGGAGTTCAAACCTTTCTATGATTATTATATTTACTTCTACTGTTGGGTGTTTTTCTTACTGCTTCTGCTTTTTATTATTTATACTTTACATACTATATTTTATTTGCTCTTATTTTTACTACTATTACTCTCCAGCACATCGTGTCACAGCTCTGCAGACTGTCTTAATTCCAATAAACTCTGCTTTGTGTTGCAAACAGCAACCCAGATTATTCAAACTGCGAGAATACTTAAGCACTGTCTCATTTCTCACCTCTCATACAAGACTGGAATCACTTTATTTCCAACCAGATTCACCTTCTGGCACTCAATCGTCATGTCTCTGGGATCACAACACAGGCAGGGAGCAGTTAATTAAAGTATCAGCTCTCCGTCTTTTTCTTCCTTTTTCAAGTCCGATAACC
Organism: Pandion haliaetus; assembly: GCA_013401275.1. Classification (NCBI taxonomy): domain Eukaryota; kingdom Metazoa; phylum Chordata; class Aves; order Accipitriformes; family Pandionidae; genus Pandion; species Pandion haliaetus. Next base: position 36,560 of record VYZV01038930.1, on the reverse strand, counting down.
TTTTCTATTAATCTCCCATGTTATACACCTTTCTTCTATCAATTCTCTATTAAAAATTCATTGAGGCTCACACCATAAATTGTCAGTGGTGCATTAAAATGTAAAATAAATACATACATCCCTTTTAGACAACAGGGAGGACACAGGTTCATTTTACAGTTTCACTTGGCTCAGAAATAGCCAAGCAAAATTAATTGTTCCCCTAAGATCCATTTCCTTTGCTGTAAGCAGCCCAGACAGCTCTGCTCACATGTCTCTTCAAAATGAACATAAACAAACAAGAGCAAGTAAGCATCCCTGCTCCTTGGGGGGCAAACTGACACCTGGAACAAGAAAAGAGAAGGCTACTGAAGCGTACATAAACCCTTTCATCTTCTCCCCTGCTCGGATGCAGAGAGAGACACCAAAGAGACTGCCTTTCTTTTGACTCTTGCTTGATTTGCCTTTGGTACCTGCTTTTCCTTTCTCACATCTGCAGCTGGACAGATATGTCAGAAACTCCAGGGCGGAAGTCAGTGCCTGTGCGACCATGGGGCAAGAGTCCTGGCTTAGGCAGCTTTCCAAAGGCTTGGTCAAAGGAAGTAGTCCCTGCTTCTCTTCTCCCAGGAAGAAAGGCAAGGGGGGAAAAAAAGAAGGTTTCAACTTTATCCAGCCCTGACAGAAAAATACCCTAACACACTGAATTTTAAACCGAACTGCATCAAACCAACATGGTCCCTCGTTTTGCAAAACGTCCTTTTCCTTTCCATTACTAACATCTCTTATCCTCATATGCAAGTAAGGATTCAGGGTTCATCCCTGCAGCAAATTAAAATCAGAGAACCCAAGGAGCCTGGTTTAGAATATGAACATTTATAGAGGAAATTCATAAAAAAAACAATCACTGGGGATAAGTATAATTAGACTGGAGAAAATAAATATATACTGAAAGGAACAAATCTTGTACTGGCTAGAAGAAGGGACTATATGATCTAAACATGACTTCCAACTTTCAAAAATACCTCTCAAAGGTCAAATCCCTGACCCTAAAACCAAACAGGTATCTGAACCCAACTGAAAGGTCCGGGATTTATTTTTTCTTCCTCTTTCTAATAAAAGCCATGAGCCTCCCACTGCCCTCACAAGCCCTCAGTCACTTTATTTAACCTTACTTAACTTTTGTCTCAGTTCTAGAAGCTTTATGGGTTAGGAACATCTTTACAGTTACTCTTTGTAAGATACCAGGGCCTCTACTCAATTCCAATTCATGCCCCTTGTTTATTCCTATTTTGCACATCTGTGATATTAAGCAATACACCCCTCTACAATAGTTTCGTTTTTTGCTACTTCTAGTTTTCTCAAACCAACACAGTTGAAAAGCAGAGTGAACATTATTTCCTCTTTCATCATCAACAGTTCTGTGAACAAAGCTGTAGTGGTTCAACAGCAGCAGCAATGTAAAAGCACATTTTCTGATTGCAGCTTGCCTGTAAAGGACAGTTAAAACAAAGATTCTCCCCTGCCAAGGGAATGAACACCTATGCCCCTATGTAGTAATAACAGACTCTAAACACAAGATTTTTAGATTAAGGGTTTTGTTCAAACTCTGGGTTGTGTATCCAGACAGAAAACCAGGCTGGTGAGAGCATCCTTGAGCATTAACCCATGAAGACCCCACAGAATGTGCTCTATCCCCATTCCCCCCCCCCAGTAACTGTGGGCCAATTTCCACCAATTCTGAAAGGGGGGAAAGATGTGAAAAATAACTGTACAAGTTTCATAAAATTGGTATCTGAATAGAGAACAATCAAAATTACAGCTCTACAGAGGGAGATGAGGGCAGAAAGTGGTCACTGGGCCGGTCTGTGGCATGCGCTGCCAGCCAGCTGGGGTTGCGCAGCTTCTGCATCTCATACTCGAGGTAGGTTTATTGCAGAGGGAAGAAGGCAATTAGGGATTAAAAACCAAATGACCAAAAACCCTGGACACCAAAACCATTGAAAACTAGTTTGATTTGTTCCACTACCCTCATTCCTTTACACAGATCCTGCTCCTACTTTAACTTCTGAATCACCACCAGGCCTCCTGTCAAACTGTGTATCTGTTCTCATTTGCAGCCAGTATTCAGCCTTCTTGCAGAAGCTAGTTTCACTCAAGCCACTGTAAGAGTAAAGTAAAATAAAAAAAAGTAAAAGGCCATACAATGAAAGTTTTGCTGTGATCCTTCTGCAGCAGTAAAATAGCACAACCCTGTAGGACATGAGAATGGGAAGATGATGGTAGGCTAGAAAGAGAAATTGAAATTCATAAAACGGGGTTTCATTTCATGCTGGGAAACTTCAATGGCGACTTTGATCAGCGGCTTATCAGAGCTGCTGACAAGACTCCATACAAGAAGAAGAAAAGCAGCATCACACGAGTTCAGGAGCTTAACACAGACCATCGCCATCACTCAGCCCTGAGAGGTGCCAACAGCAGCTTGAAGCGTAACATGGGACACGAGTAAGCTCTTCCCAGAAGAAAATGCATCATTGTTATGGCTTACCCTGCACTTCTTAAGGACCTCAATTAATCCAGTCTCACAGTGAGCAAAATACACCCCAGCTGAATCATTTGCTTGGCCCAGTAAGGTTTTCTGCTTACCAAGAGAAAGGTAGGGGCTGGGCTCGTTATTCAGCTCTTGAGAGAGATTCTGGGGTATACAAAACTTGACAGCAAACAGTCGCCTTCAGTTTATAACGTCAGTTAACTCCTGACCACAAACACAGCCACCATGACATTACAAATACCACTCCCAAACAAAAAGTCCCAGCAATACAAGAAAACAAATTCTTTTTTTATTTAATTCGAAGTTATGTTCACCACAAACTTGACATATACTCCCAAACCCAGAAAACTCTTGGAGCAGGAGACTGAGCCCTAACCGCATACTTTGTCAGCGTCCCTGCCCTTCAAAAAAAAAGTCTATGATATTTATCCCAAATCCTTTGGCCAGGTTAAACACCCAAAGGATGTCTTAGTCCTCTTAAGGAGATTTGAAAATCCTAATCTACATCTGACAATACTGCAGCCTAAGTACTCTCAATTCCTGCTGCTGACTCATATGACATCGATTTTGCAAAGGAAGAAGCATAACAGGGAGTGTAGGACTATCCACCCCGGTGTGGTTTCCTGGTCACAGCAGATAGGCAAACAGCACTACATCCCTGGCCATGCCTAGCTGCCCCTGCTTTAGGCACCCAAACACTGCGTGTTGGGAGCCCGACCCCCAGGGCAGCATCTCTGCCAGGGCTATGGGGTTGGTTGCAGGTGGCCCCCTTGCTGCCACATCCTCCGTACGGGAAATCCCAGGCACATGCTGTTTTGCAGCTATAAAATGGCAACAGATAAGATCCAAGAGTTGAAATGTCAGGAAATCCTAGTGGATGTGGACTGTCATGTCCTTTTAATTTTCAGACAACTAAGGACACCTTGAAGTAATGAAAGGGAATATTTAGCCACTCTCTGAATCTGGCCACTTTTTTTGACACTGCCATCTCAGCAGGTGATTACATTTATAAAGCGAGATTTATCAAATCACCTCAAACAGCCAGTGCTCAGACACAGACCACAGTCCCTTTGATTCTCCACATGAAACATTTTAAAGAAACTTCTCCCGAAGACCCCCTGAACCGGCCCCAGAAACAACCCCCAATTGATAGAAGCCTAGTCAAAGCATTTGGGACTGCTTGAAGCTGCTATTACAGTAACAAAAACATGCAGCTGCTGAGTCTAAACTAGCCCCTCTGATCAATCAAATCAATTAAAAGAAGAAAAAGAGATGTCACCTGTGATTTTTCATTAGTATCAAAGGTATCCTTTGAGCATTTTAAATGGTAATATGCGTAAGCATCCTATTTAGAATTATTTAAATACATTTTTATGTTTAATACCAAGTTTAACATGAGTAAAGTAGCAGCACCTAATTGCAAGCTATGGATAACACAGAATGCTTAAACAGCATTTTGTTCTCATGTATGAAATTAAAGTTATTTCAACTAACAAATACATGCCTTCATTGCTAAATTTACTCATGTAATCAAGGCAAAACTGAACAAAGTTTTTCCCCAACCCGTTCTCAGGTTGCTGCTGCCATTTCAGACTTCAGGAAGGGGCTGTATGCTCAAAAGTGTCTCTGTTTTTTGCCAAATATACGAGTTTGTTTAATGAATGCAGCGTTTGTCCCTACAAACAATGCTTCACCAGTAGGAAAAGCAGGAATCCCAGAAGAGAAGTCAAGGACAAAATGACCACTTGGACTGGCGTGTTCCTTCGAGGGCATTAGACGTCTGTAAAACATACTACTTGGGTATTCAAGACAAGTTCTCCTTTGGAGTTCAAAGGCTTCGGCAGGGCTCTGGGGCTTTGTCTTGGGGAGCTTCACAGCTGGGAACAGCCCAGGCAGACAGCTCAAGCGCTGCGTCCAAAGGAAGGTGCTCCACATTCCTTTGAGCAAAGCTCCCTCCAACATCTGCTCCCTCCACTTTTCCTTCAGCTTTCTCAGTTTTGGGGATTTTTTGGTTTGTTTGTTTTTTAAGATCCAATTGTAAAGCATCAGTAATCTTTTAAGCTGTACGAAATCAGGTTTTGTGAGAATTTCCTCATTGCTATTCTGCAGGAAACTACATCACCTCAGTGTTCAAGTCTTTAAGAGTTCAAAAAAAACCAAAACCAACAAACCCACAAGAAAACCAACCAACTTCCCTCCCATTGTACTTGTAAATTGGAAAATCATGTCCTTCTACAGAGGAAGGGGGAAGAAGGGATAGATTTTCCTACCAGCATCTTAAAATACACGGCCAGCTTTTCTCAGAAATAGGCTGACAACCCTGTCCAGCCTGCAGTCACCTCTGGATGCTACCGATCAACGTCACTGCAACGTGGCAAGTTGGCAGGTGCGAAAAAGTACCTGACATTCAGTGTCAGAACATGCCCACAGACAAAAATCTCACTGACATTCATTCCTCATACAGCAGCAACAGTGACAAGGAGGCTGGCAAGCAAAGACTGGGTCAGATTTCAGAAAATGTAATTTTTATTACAACAAAGATTATGCAAGGTAGCATTGTGCAAAAGGACTATCAGAAAGCTTGGTCCTCTTACTTAAGAGATCTGAGAACTTGAAATGCACAAGTCATGCATGTCCTCAGTTACAGGTAGATGGACATAGAGACATTAAATGATATGACAAAAGTCATGCAGCAAATCTGTAGCATAGCCAAGGATCTGACCCACATCTTTCAGCCACATCTGCTACTGCAGTATCTTAAGCTCAAGACAAAATTTCCACTGTACAGAAAAGAGCAGCCATCACTCTGCCATAGAAGTTGAACATGTTTCCAGAACTCCATATTGCTGCAGTCACGACCTCTTCAAAGGATTTGGTATGCTCTGAGTTTCCAGTTTGTTTCTAAATATTTCTTTGACTAATTCTCATCTGCACTGACTTTTGCTGACAGAATTGCCAGCTTTGTCTGTCTGTTCTAGGTTTTGTTTTGCTTTCTTTTAAAAAGCAGCAAGACATTGTTGCAAGACACAAGCTCTTGGGTGGTACCTACATGTATGTTATTTCACAATGAAGGATGTCTGCAGATTCCTCAAGAGGCACTTAACACTATTCTGCCTTTCTATTTCTGGGAATTAAACACTAGGGGCCATATTGTACCCTGATGAAACATCACCAAAGTCCATGAATAATTATTGGCCTCAGTGGTCTCTGTGCAAAATTGGATGCAGATGTTTTTATGACACCCTATGATGTCTGTTTTCAATATAGGTTTTATAACCCTCAGCCTAAGTCAGAATTATGTGTCTCAAGGAGACACCTATAAATACTGCTGTTCAACAAGATGGTCAGAGAGATACGAAAATGTTCCTGACAGAAAGGTGAAAACAGTGAAAAACTCCCCAGACTCTGAAACTTGGGAGTGATCACAAGCACTGGACTCTCTTCAGCCAGGCTGACAGTGTGCTGTAGTCCCTGGAGCTTGAAAACTCTTGATATCCCCAAATTATTAATGGCTATCCACCTCCAGAGAGAGGTTAAACAATCAATCCCCTGAAGAAAAAAGCCAGGCTTCCTGAGGACAAAACACACTGAAGGCCATTTCTGCCAGCAAACATATTAAGGCAGAAAAGCAGAAGTTGTTAATTTAAGTTCATGGAACAATTTTAGTTCCCACCTACAAATATGCCCATAGCTTGTCAGACAGGTACCAGGGAAACAGAACAGCCACACTAAATTTACTTTAGAAAAGGAGAGAAAGGAGGAAATTAAGACACGTGAACACAGATCCTTTCACTAAGTGATACTGAGAAGGGATACAAGGAAAAGGAGGGCCTCCCTATACAGTCGCTACTTAAAAACATCAAATAGAGCAGAAATCTTAAGTATTGCTCCTTTTTCATACGTGGTAGTAACAAAAAAAATCTCCTTTTTCATACGTGGTGGTAACAAAATCTCCAAGACCAATGTAGAAGATGGCAAAGTACATCTCCAAAGCCTGAAGAGCTAGTATTTCTTGCCTGGGTTATGCTGTTGCATCAAAACATTCTAACACTGAGTTTATAGGGGAGACCCCACGTTGCAGAAGTTGCCTTTCACAGCTTGGACACAGCATTTACGGTCTCATTACCTGAATTTAATATATATACTGTGAGGTTAAAGCACACCAAAGCAGAATATGGCACCTTCAACAGAACTTCATGGCAGGTTTGCTGAAACTCATGTTTGCATGCAGGAGGTAAATCCATGAATCCCAAACTCCGTGCAGACCCAGTTACGATGAACCCCGTCAGGCTCTCACAGCCATTGCTTGATCTACACTGTCTTTGGGGTTAAATCAGGGTAAGGCATTTCTGGCAATCCTCAACCCCTGGCTGCATGTTTGCCACTTTGCTGCTAGAGTCTGCCCTTGTGCACCTGCATGCATGTTTTGCAGCCCAGGTCACTTGGCCAACATGGGCTGCGAGAACATAAACCACATCTGCCGGGGAGCTGCAGCAATTTCACCAGTCACCTTTGCCACTGAAAGCAGAGCGGTGTGATTATTCACTGGGAGTCCCCAGAATTGCAGGCAAAGTCACTTCCTCTGCAACTCAGCCTTAAAACAGCCAGAAGAGAAATATATACCATTTAAGCCCTGTTTTGCAGAACTTGGCATGGGTCCAGGCTGCATACTGTTACTACAACTGTGTGGAAAAACAGTAACCTGATATTTACACCTGCACACTCTGTGTTTGTAAGCACGGTAAAACACATGCATACGACATTCCTATGAACAAGCATTATACCTTCCCAAAGATGCGCTAGTTGCTAACAGCCCAGGTATTTCTGGTATGTAATACAAATTACCTAAATCTAATGACACACTGGAAACCCAGGACAAGTCAATGCAAAACTCACAATCCCTAACAAAACAAAGAGAAGAAAAAAAAAAAAAAGGAAAAAAGCAAAGACTCTTCAAGAGTCAGGATCAATGACCTAAATCACATACTGAAGACTCAATCCTCTTGGTGGCAAAAGGATGCCTTCTGTTGGTAGGAAATAGGGAGAGGGGACAAGAGAAACATAACAGATTTGGGATGACTAAGGTGGTATTGCCAGTTCTGTGCACAAATCCACGTGGGTGGCCAGCAGGGAAAGGCGACGTGGGTCCGTGCTCCCGATTAGGGAATTACATGTGCAGTAACACACCTGAGCATTCTGTTTGGCAGCCAACATCAGGGGAAATGAAGCTGTTACTTTGCTTGGTTCTGCTGCATTTATTTTTTATTAGTAGCAACATCGCATTTTATGTCACTTCTATACATGGTCCAGTTGCTTAATGTTGGATCCACGTTTGCTCTTTTTCTCCTGTTCCTACTTTAATCAATAAGTCGCAGGGTGAAAAATGCAAGAAACACTCTATACAGATAAAAAACCCCACATGCCATACTTTACTTTTCTGGGAGGTTAAAATACTACAATTAAAATACCCACTGCACAGTCTTGGATGAATGAAGAGTCAACAGCAATGAAAGGAGTGGGGATTTTTCTAAAGTCTTAATCCAGTGTTTTCAGCTTTTAGCCAAATTATGTCACTTTTTGGAATAAAAATTTATTCCTAGGATTATTAAAAAAAAAGTTCCCCTTTCTGACCATGCATTCATTATCCTGAATTCTTTCATTGCTTCAGACACCAAAAAGAGAAATGGAAAATGGAAAGTAATAATTGGTATGCCACAGAAGAAAAAAAATATACACAGAACCCCCCTGTGCCATAATAAACACTACTGAAAAGCATTCATTCTTATGTCATACCAATATGTATGGTATAGGAACTTGCAATGTATTAACCGGGTAGCAACACATCAGGAATGTTCAAGATGATTAAAAAAAAAAATATTAGATCCTCGTTCTTAATGATCTTTAGACAGACTAGTGCCACAGATGTCCCTGTGTATGTACCTGTGAAGATAGCTTTTCCACAGCTCTGTTAACTGCTTTGTAAAGAAGACATGAATTGCATCCAATGACTAATTTGCCAGGAATCTTGCTTTTTAAGACCACTGAATCAGAGCTCTGGGAATTGTAAGGGAACGCACACAAAAGCATTTTCAAAAACGTCTCCAAAGCCAGCATCGTTTCAGACTGAACAGCAGGTTCATCCTCTGATCCAAGTCTGTTACGGCGGAACAGCGCCAAACAAACGTCTATTAATACTCTGCCAGGAAGCATGAGTGGATGGGCTCTTGCATCACATTAAGCAAAGTGGTCAGGTTAAGAGTTAGGCATCGGTCACGCAGTTCCTCCATTCAAGCACAAACCCCTTCACCCATCATCGTGTGTTGTCAAATGCTTTTGTGCACTGCAATATTAAATACTAGTACCCTGGGGATAGGAAATGAATAGGCACAACATGGAAATTATGATGCATGCAACAATACCCTTTAACCTATTAACAAGTATGACCAAGCTTAGTTATTCTGAGCTCTCTAATCATCAAGGCAAGAAGACATCAACAGCTACCGCATCACACTGACAGGGCCTTCAATGGCAAGTGTGGTTCAAAGGTCCATAGGAAACACAAAGAAGCTTTGTCTTTTGATGTAAAGAACAAAGCTACCATGTGGCACACCATCACACACACAATTAGTCAAGAAAGTTAATACAGTAGAAGCAGATGGTGGAACCATGTCAACATTTTTAGTGGGCACATTTCCCCTTACTCTCGAGTTGCTGTGAACCGAGGTCATGCGGGAGCAGCAGGCAGATTGTCGATAAGCTGGACTACACCAGGGATCAACATTACCCTCTTATCTAATTGTTTGAGGTACCCACGTGCTCCCACCTCTACTGGCATAGCTCCCATCTTTCAGACACCTCCTCTCCACGCCACAGGGTAGCACCGTTAACCTCACTGCACAAGGAGACAAAATGAGGCAAAGAGAGACAACCAGTCTCTAACCCTGGTTGTGCTGGGAGATGCTGACAGGGAAAGGCATTAAAAACACACCTTCGGTGGCCCTTACACTGCTCATTCTACTCATTTCTGCAGCCAAATGAATTACCGAATGGTGTACGATCCACTCGTATAGCGCAGCTACAGCACATGTCACTCCAAAGTACTTCATATATTTGCAAAGAGCAACTGCTCCTCTGATGCTTCTCACCCGCCAGACCTAAAGCTTAGCTAACACAGGACAGGAACGAAAGGCTTCTGTTCACCGCCAATCACACTGGAGGAGCAGAAAATGTAAAACCCAAACCAGAAGGATGGCACAAAGAAATACAACACAGGAAATGCTGTGATTCACACAACTTTGAAGTAACAGCCCTGCACAGCCTTCAGACAAAGTCCAAACTGCTATTATCGTCAACCAGTTCTGCCCAATTCCCAGCTCCATACCTCACAGATTTCAATGGTACCCAGGTGAGGATAGCAGGAGCTTTCAGCTAAGTCATTTAATTAAAATAAAATGAACAACCAGCAGTTAGTCAAACCGCACGTATGCTGCAGCCACTACAGCTGCCGAATTCTGCAACCCTCAGTCCAATCTGATTTCCTTTAAAGCTCCTGGCAACCCATTAATTAAAACAGATTATTTACAGCTTCCAGGGGCTTGAAACCATGGGATGTACTAGATGGAATTTATGCAATTATGTACAGTCAGTCCTAGCGACAGGCTTGATTCTTGCTCTCCTCTGCTCCCACACTCAGCCGTTTCCTTCCCCACAGCTTGTCCACGCAGTGCCATTTGGCCTGGGCCTGCCACGGTGCGATCAGCTGCCATGGAAATGAGCAGGAGGCAACAAAGGAACCGCGAGTCTCTCGCTGGAGATGGAGGAGTTGCAAGGCGATAGTGCAGGAAGGCCAAGACAAAGAGAAACCAATTTGCCTGCTGCCTCTAAACACAAACAACCCTCCCCCTTTGTGCAAGGAGATGTTGATAAATAGAGTTTTCCCCTGATTTAAGAAGCTAAGCCTCTTCCAGTCAAATGCAACCAGGCTAGCTGGATGGAGCATCCTGCCTTTGGTCCTATGCAGCAGCCCACCCCTTAGAGCTTTGTGGCAAGACATCAGTAGCAAGGTGATCCCAAAGCAAACCCAGAGGATATGTAGTTTGACTTAATAAGCAATCCTCATGTCACTCCTACGGCAGCATCAGCTACAGACAGATCTTACCTACTTTCAGAAGGAGTTTTTCTTTTTTTACTCCATTATTAAGTAGTCACACTCATCAGCAAGTCCCTTGACTTTGTAAGAAAAAAGCATCTTAAAACATACATTAGAAGGTATGACTGACAAGCGTAACAAAGTCTACTGTGTCTTTGAACTGATTTCCAAAGGTGTTTTAGGAGAATAAAGGGAAAAAAGTTCTATGGAACCGTGAACTTTTTACTGCTACAAGAGTCCCACATGAACACTGCTGAAAGATCAGGTACCATAAGCCCAGGACATCCAAACATAAAATCCTCCTAGTGTTTATTACTTTTTTTCCCCCCGTGTTTCTCACATACTTTTTTTTCCCCCCATGAGAACAGTGACTTACCTATGCAAAACCTATGGAAACCATCTTTAATAAGATATAAAAAGGAGAAAACTCTGTGAAAATAAGCCGCTATCAAAGCATAATAGCTTTTTTCCAGCAATACAAAAGTGGATTTTGACCTTATTCTCCTGTGGTTCGTTCACAGTAGGAAAGTAAGCAAAAAGTGGAGAAAGCATTTCTTGCATGATGCAGAAGCAGCTCCACAGAGTCCAGCCTGTAATTCCAAACACCCAACCTGCCTGCACCATGCCGTCAGCTGCTATGAAAAATGGCTTATATACTCTGAAGTCACTGTAGCTACTCCAATTCAGATTAGCTCTAAAAGCCTCTTTCACCAAGACGTATTGCAATACTGCATTGGCATTGTTTAAGTCCAGATTTAAATGTACTACAGAAGAGGTATTTTTTACCACAAGAAGCCCAGAAACACAGCAGTTTGTATCAATATTTGGCTCCTGATTAAGTCTTTTGTCACTAATTTTCTTAAGAACAGCTATGAATGGATTTATAGGATATCAGTGATCTCGAAAATGCCTCCAAGATGACTGTTTTATTATGTTTTCTCTCTTTTCCAGCATTGGCCATTCTGTACTGGGTCCTTGTAGGTGATAAAGCACCAATGCTTTCTATCCAGGGTGGCCAGAATGAAATGCCAGACACTTTGACAAGAAAGTCAGCAATGTGGTTTTAGATTGTTCAAAAGAGGAGTTTGTAAAGCCTAAACTTGCAGTATTTCAGTAATTTTCTGGGTCCCCAGCATTAACACACACTAAAAACATTAATCTACATGTACAATTTTAATTCAACTGGATTTTTTTTTTTTTTTCATTAATCTTATAAGCCTGTTACATCACATATACTGGCAATACTGAGTGGCTACCACTGCAGTACAGCAAATGATCTGTAGCCCCCAGCTAATCAGTACCCTCTAGAAACTAAAAAGTCGCATTGGAACCAGAAAGTGAGATTCAGAGGTGAGAATTCTGCCTCCAGGAGGAGGGACAGCATCCCCAAAACTCAGCGTTTTCAGAAATTAAGGAACAAGCAGAGGAATAATTTTGATACTTTCCTCCAAAATCTTCTCTAAATAGCAGCACAGGCAAGACCCTATGAAGACTATGGCTATAAGGTAAAGTTAAAAGGTTTTGTAACTACCAAACACCACCCACCCTGTCACCCCCAGAACTGGGACCGGTGAGCAGTATCAGAATTCAACTTCCCCTCTGCAAATGGTTTCCAGTCACCTAAGTGTTACCAAGACAACTCCAGCAACCAGAATACAAATTACCTTTGGGGTACCACGGTAAACTT
>VYZV01038929.1:111672-125073 GCA_013401275.1 Pandion haliaetus | reverse complement strand
ACAGTTTAATAGATCAGAAAGGAAGAAACTAGTAACGATAATAATAAAAATCATAAAATGACAATAATAACAAAAGGATTGGAATATACGAAACAAGTGATGCACAATGCAATTGTCACCACCCGCTAACCAATGCCATTAGCTCCCGAGCAGTGATCCCCACCCCAGCCAACTCTCCCCAGTTTATATACTAGGCATGACATCACATGGTATGGAATGCCCCTTTGGCCAGTTTGGGTCAGCTGCCCTGGCTGTGTCCCCTCCCAACTTCTTGTGCCCCTCCAGCCTCCTTGCTGGGTGGGCATGAGAAGCTGAAAAATCCTTGACTTAGTATAAACATTACTTAGCAACAACTGAAAACATCAGTGTGTTATCAACATTCTTCTCATACTGAATCCAAGACATAAGACTATACCAGCTACTAGAAAGAAAATTAACTTTATCCCAGCCAAAGCCAGGACATCTGTTTGGGAAGCTTTTAAATGAAACAGTTCCCTGCTGTGCATCACTACTATAAATGGGGAGATTTGGCAGTGACTGTCTGTGATAGGAGTTCAGACATGACTGGGTAATTAACTTAGGACTTGAGGAATTTGAGAAGTTCTTCCATAATATTTGACTTGGGTGTGTTTATGGAGTACATTGGAAAAATAAGAAGTCTAAGTGGAACTTGGGAAAATGTAGCTACAGATCCAGTAGTAACAAATATTGTGTGGGACTACACATATAAGTAATAGCCAGATTGCTCCAGAAGCCAGAGCACAAGAATGAGAGACAGTGTAAGCTTCACACGGTGTATTGCCTCCACCCTGAGAATCCTGCAGGCCTCAAAATCCTTTTTCAAAGCACACATAAATACAGATGAAGTATACCTGCTTTGTTCAAAACACGGCTGAGGCACAAATTTCAGAGGCAAGTAGGTTGTGCCCACTAATAGTTCAGCTCAAGCATCTCGCCTGATTCTGGTATCAGTGGAGCTGCAAGGAAGGCATAAGTGTCTTTGAATTTCTCAAACAGATAATCTTTAGATTTACTATTTAGACCTGCTTCCACAGTGTTGGTCGATGACAGGACACTAAATGAACCTCAGTTTGGCTTCCCTCTTAGGGTTTGTCCAGTGCTCTATAAGAATGACAGGTGATTCATTAACAAAGTTTCAGGATTAGAAACAGGCAGACTTTCTACTGATTTCTTATTCAGGTAGTTTTGTATAAATGGAGAGTTTTCTATGGCTATCAGTTTTTTCACAGCAATTGGACTTCCCTTACCAGAAATCAGAGTATTATATAGGAGCTGAAAAGTTACAAGACTTCTACCTTTTTCAAAAAAAGCGAACAAAAGAAATACTAGGTATATTCTGAATTGAGAGATTCAACTGCCAGTTTTGGCATCCTTCCTTATTAACATTCAGTTGCTGTGGTGCAGAATAAGAACTTGAGGCTTTATTCTAAACAGGTTAGGAAGAAGGAGATCACTTACTCTATTTAAAAATCAGCTGATATCCTATGCCAAAGCTTACCCAGTAGACTTCTGTAATACAGCACAGGAGAGCTGGATTTGGAAAGGACCTGTGAGACTTAGCCCACAGGCCTCTGAGAATAGGCTAGGGCTTGAATGTAAAGTGTAAACTGGTCTATTTTGGGGGGAAAAGAAGAAGTGCTTTGCTTGATAACACATAAACCCAGAACATTTTAAATTCTGTATACAAATCAAAGCTTGATTTATAAGAAGTGGGATTGCCATTTGGATTTAAACAACTTTTAGCAGTGTCATTTAAGTCAGTATTGTTGATACAGAACAGATATCCATTCAATATTCAGAATTTAGTACAAATACATAGTTTGGTGCAGAGAAAATAAAGTAAAACAAAGGATATAAAACCAAAATGATGAGAACCTCTTTATTCATAGAATCATAGAATCACACATTCATAGAATAGTTTGGGTTGGAAGGGACCTTTAAAGGTCGTCTAGTCCAACCCCCCTTGCAATAAGCAGGGACATCTTCAACTAGATCAGGTTGCTCAGAGCCCCGTCCAACCTGACCTTGAATGTTTCCAGGGATGGGGCATCTACCACCTCTCTGGGCAACCTCTTCCAGTGTTTCACCACCCTCATCATAAAAAATTTCTTCCATATATCTAGTCTGAATCTACTCCCTTTTAGTTTAAAACCATTACCCCTTGTCCTATCACAACAGGCCCTACTAAAAAGTCTGTTCCCATCTTTCTTATATGCCCGTTCAAGTATTGAAAGGCTGCAGTAAGGTGTCCCCAGAGCCTTCTCTTCTCCAGGCTGAACAACCTCAAGTCTCTCAGCCTGTCTTCATAGGAGATGTGTTCCATGCCTCTGATCATTTTTGTGGCCCTCCTCTGGACCCACTCCAACAGGTCCATGTCTTTCCTATGCTGAGGACTCCGGAGCTGGACTCAGTACTGCAGGTGGGGTCTCACCAGAGCGGAGTAGAGGGGCAGAATCACCTCCGTCAATCTGTGGGCCACACTTCCTTTGATGCAGCCCAGCATACCACAAGATTCCCTTTGTTGCCTCGGTCTCTAATTGTTTTACCCATAAGCTTTCAACCTGGTCATAGCTATTCTTCAAAGGCAGCTCTTCACAGTCTATCCATTTCTTGATGTAGAAGGCACCTCCTTCTTTGCCTGTCCATTCTGAACAGCCTGTAGCCATTGATAGCTGTGCTTCAGTCATGGGATTCATCCCAACAAATTTCAGTAATGGCAACTGGGTCGCAGCTTTCTAGCAGCACAATGGCTTCCAGCTACTTCTGTTTGTTGCCCATGTTTCATGCACTGGTGTAGGAGCACTTCAGCTGTGTCAGCTGTGTCACCTTCTTAGAGGAACACTCCTTAATTCCTTTGACATACTTCACTGGTGTTTCCCTCTTGGCTCCTATTACCTCAGGAGCTCTTGGTTCATCTCCATAAGACTTCAAGTGTGCTCCAGTGAATCCAGCACATCTCAGCAGCAAGCTGAGGGCTTTCGCTAGAACCCTGTCCTTCGAACCTTAGTGTGTTGTCCCACAACATGACATAGGCAAGCCTGATACTATCTCCCTCCCCCTTCAAGTCTAGTTTAAAGCTCTGTCAATGATCCCAACTAGCTTCTGAGCAAAGACCCTCTTCCCCCTTTAAGAAAGGTGAATCCCATCCAATGCCAGAATGCCTGGTGTAGTATAGACCATCCCATTATTGAAAAACCCAAAACTGTGGTGGTGACACCAGCGACCGAGCCATGTATTAGTAGGCCGGGTCCATCTGTTTCTTCTGATGTCTCTACCCACAACTGGAGGAATAGAGGAAGAAACTACCTGTGCTCCAGATTCCCAAGGCCCTGAAGTCTCTTTTGATTGCTCTTGGACTGTGCATTGTGGCTTCATCACCACCTGTCCTGGGTTCAGCTGGGATAGGGTTAATTTTCACAGAAGCCTGGTAGGGGGCACAGCCAGAACACCTGACCTGAGCTAGACAAGGAGCTATTCCATACCATGTGACATCATGCTCAGTATATAAAGGAGGAGGGGGCTGGTAGGGCGGGCTTTTTCGGCGCTCGGTGCGAGTAGCGGCAGGGTGTCGGGTTCCGGGTGGTGAGCAGTTACACTGTGTATCACTCAGTTTTTGTATGTTCTTTTATTAGTACCATTGTTGTTGTTGTAAATCCTCTCCTTGTTTTGTCCCAGTAAACCGTCCTTATCTCAACCCACAAGGTTTCGGGTTTTTTTTCCTTTTCTTTCTCCTTCCTGATTCCCCTCCCCGTCCCACCGGAGGGGGGAGGGACGGGTGGGTGAGCGGCTTCATGGTGCTTTGTTACCGGCTGAGCTGAAATCACGACACCACCCAAATGGAAGAGCAATAATGGGTAATAGTCTGAGGGCTGTACAAGGCTAGGAAGTTTCCTAGTGATGTCCTTAACCCAGGCCCCAGGAACGCAGCAGACTTCCTTAAGAGAAGGGTCTGTCCAGCTTATTGGACCTTATGTTCCCCTCAGAAGGGAGTCACCTGCAGCTATAACTCACCTTTTCTTCCTCGTGGATGTAGTTGCAATATCGATGGTAGGCCTTTCTGATCTTGGAAGACCTCTGGTGTGGATGGACCATCATCCACATCATCCATTCACTGGCCTTCCACATCCAGAACCTCATATCTGTTGCACAGAGGCACCTGGGAAGGCAAGGCGAGCAAGGAGGGGTCCACCTGCCACCCTGAGCATAGACTTGCCTCCATTCACTCCTTTCCTTTAAGCTACTGCCATCAGCCTGGTGGGGGGGAGGATACAGGATCCCCTTGATCTTGATTTTTTTCTGGTGGCCGTTCCTGTTTCCATCTCAGGGAGGGCAGAGCATTCTTCTACCAGTCTATCTCAGATTCCCTGATGCTCCTTAACCTTTCTACTTCCTCTCATACCTCTGTCACCAGGCTGAGAAGATCACCCACTTCATCACACCTCACACAGCTTTTCTTACTATTGCCATCCATTACCAGTGAAAGACTCTGGCACACCCTGCAGCCTGAGACATGAATGGCTGCATGTTTTTATGGGAGCTCTGCCTGGATTGCCACATTTGTTCTGGCCAGTGCAGAGGACATAGCTTTCTACTGGGTGGATACCATAGCTAACATCCTTCTGAGAGGGTGATGACCACCATTTGAACTCACTTCCTGAGCTGGTGGGGTGATGGTGCCCTTCCTGTGTGCCCTTCCGCACAAACTGCCGTGCAAACTGCCACGCCATGTGCTGGCTTATGCACCACATTCTGTTTGCAGTGCTCATTGCTAGCATTCCCTAGGCTGCTGCTTTATAGGTGTGGGGTTGGCCACAGCTGCTCTGGCAACACCCAGGCCTTGTCAGCATCTCCTGTGAGAGCTGCTGGCTCCTGGTGGGTCTCTCCACTGCCCTGGCATTTCCCTGTCTCAGGTAACCCCCTGTGCACCGAGATCGGCAGCTTCACTGCGGATCATGCTGGCTCCAGCGCAGCTTACCTAGGTGACCAACCATCCAACTAGACAGACCCATTAGCAAATCATAAAGTCTCTGTGTATCATGTGATCATGGCAATGGACAGGAGGTGTCTAAACAGAATTGGACCTAATATGGAAATATCGAATAGAACTGGAGAATAATTGAGATTGGAATGTACTTCTGATGGTTATCCGGTCCCACTCCTTGCTCAAAGGATAGCCAGGCCCAAAGTAACGTTAAGTTACTTCAGGTGTTCCTCAGATGTTGTTTGATATCTTCAAAGGCAAAGGTTCCACAACTTCTTCCAGTGTTTGGTCACCCTCTTTGTGATGAATTTTTTCCCCACTCTCTAATTGGAATTTCCCTTGCTGCAAGTTTTAGCTGTTTCCTGTTGTCTTTTTACTGTTTACTTCCAAGAAAAGTGTCTCCATTTTCTCTGTAACTAATCACTGAGTGGTTGAAGACAGCAATTAGATTGCTCCTCAGTCTCCTCCACGATGAACTGTCTCAGCCTGTCTCAGCCTCTTCTCATATGTCATGTGTTCCAGCCCCCTCAACAGCCTGATGGTCCTTGACTGAACTTGCTCCAGTATCTCCATGTCTCTCTTGTATTTGGGAGCCCCAAAGTGGGCACAGATCTCCTGGTGTGGTCTCACAAGTGCTAAATAGAGGGGAATAATCAGTTTGCTCTAGCTGTTTGCTATGCTTTTGCTGACATGGCTCAGAATATGGTTAGCCTTCATTGCTCCAAGGGCAAATATAAAAAATATGTTAACCAAATTTTAAAATCTCATCACAATAGCAGAAATATCACTTATACTTACACAACTTCCTCCATAATGTAGTAATCTTCATATATTGTGAAGAAATTGGGGATAACAATTAGTCTTTTCTAAATCTGGATTGTCTTGAAGGTGTATTGTATGATTCAGGTGCTGATCAGAAATGGTTAGGTGCTGGAAATTAATTTCCAATGATGGTGTTTTGTATTCTAATTTATATTTAATCAGGCTTCATCAGCTACTTATTTAATTTCCAATTATAATACAAGTCATGTGTGGTTCAGGGCTAGTTCATTAAGAAGAAAGAAGTAGCCAACAAAATTCTAATATTCAAGTGGGGAAAAAACACAACTAGAAGGAAGTGAACTATGACACTTCTCAGTCCAGCTTGGGAGTACACTGGAAAGTTGAAATTAGTGATGGAGGTTTCCTCATATGATGGAATCACCACAAGTATTTGTTGTCACCTAACAGAGACAGAAGGTTGCATGGATGACTCATTCTCTACCAGCAGATATGTTAAACAGAAAATATCACCCATTCAGTGAGTCCTAAAATATAATGAAATGACAATCAAGAAGAAAAAAAAAAGGAAAATTAAAATGAAGAATAGTATTGTAAGTACTTTTTTGTCTAGAAAGAGATTGTTTAAAAACCCCTTTATTGTCCTTGCAAGATTAATAAAATGCTTGAACATCATGCTGTAGACCTTTAGCATTAAAAGATCTGCTCCTGAATAAGAGAAAACATTTCCTATAGCTGTAAGAACAGCACATTTCTTCCAATATTATAAAGAATGGATTTTCTTAAGCATGGAACTTTTTCCTTGAACTAGTTGATAATGAATACTAATCTTTAGTCCTTCCCATAGAATCAAGTACCCTTCTATATGTGGAACAATAAAAAACAGCACAGTGTCTTAGAAAATGTGCTGGGACATTTTAAAGCAAAATGCCATGTCTATTCAGAAATGCTTTTAGAGGTAAAAAACAGATACAGAAGATGGAGGGACTGCTTTTCAAAATGCTTATAGTAAATCAAAAGCCTTGGAGCTGTGCAAACCCTTTGGCAACACAGGGTTTCCATATTTCCTCCATGAGCTTGTAGATGCAATTGATGTTACCAGAGAAGTTGACAAAGATGCATCACACACAGTTAATCTTGTAGGTATGATTGGAATGAAGTTTGTGTAGTGCTTTGTTGTAGCCCCATCACCTCCTGAGAATTACAGGGAGCTAAACCTTTTCTTCTGTAGCAATATAAGAAAAAAACTGTTATTTTATGACATTGCTAAGTGATATGCACATAATTTTCAAACTATTTCATTTTCCATCTTTTGTGGTGCTGTGAGATTTAAGGACAAAAAGGATACTCTGGTTTGCTGCCAACAACTGAGCAGCCTAAGAAACTTTCTGAAACAGTCACCTATACAATTCCCATTGCAATAAATTGGGCTCCATTCTAGAGTCATCTTTCTTTTCCTGACAAACAAAGCTATCTCTGAAACATGTCATCATGCCACCCTGCTATCATGTTTCTTTTTACACGCTAGGGTACAAAGATTTGTTTATAAAAGAGTAGAGTTCTGAAGTGTCTTAAAACAATTTGTCTTATTAGTTCTAAGGAGTATGCTTCCCATGTAGCATTCATTGACTTTACTACCCACAAAGACACCTTCTACCTGATCATGTAATAGATGTTTGTAGCTTGATGGAAATAGAGAGATGTATTATTTAAGACAACGTTACTATTTATTTAAATAGTCTCAAATGCAGATGGAGCAGACACATACGTCCTATTACAAAGGATCTCTGATGAAGTGGTATCAGCTATCTGTTGAAGTGGTATCAAATCAGACAAATGATACTCAAGCTCCAGAGCAAGTAGTCCAGAATAATGATGCAAACCACAATAACAGTGTAGGAATTAGAACCAGGATTGTAAGTATGCCTGATTTTCACTCCCAGTTCCACACTCGAATGTCCTGAAGAAGTCATGGGTGTTTTCCGTTATCAATGCTGTATGCTAACTTTGCATACTAAATTAGGCACCATACATTTTGAAGGATTTGAGTGCCACAACTGACAGCAGTGAGAGGGCTAAAAGCTTTATCTTTCTGAGAAACTGGTTGCTAAACCACATTGTATTGATTAGAAGTCTGTCTTTTGGCACACAAGTTTTGAAATGTTGTGCTCAGTTTGCAAATAGGATGAAAGGTTACAAGCACTCTCCTGCAGTTCATACATTAATATTCAAGACAGTAATACTGAGGGTGTGCATTGTTAAAAGAACTATTGTATTTCAGCCCATGGGTGGAGGTCACGTTTGGTGGATTGATTCCTGTATGTAGTTTGTAAGGTGCTTTGGGATAGAAGTTTCTGTATAAATGTAAATTGCTCTATTGTTGTTGCTATTATCATTATCTCCATAGGCACCTGTGAAGAAGTGAAGAGAAAAATAGGATAAATACATTCATCTTCTAGATTTTGTAACACTATCTTTCTCAGAACAAAGATGTGCAGGCCTAGCCCACATGCGTAGACATAAGTAGTGTCTGAGGAGCAAGCGAGTGAAGTCATCAATGACACACTGTCAATCTCATACAACATTTGTGAATACATTTCAGATTCAGTCCGTCAGTTTAGATGGAGCAGGTAGAAATGAGGTGTTAGCTTTGTTCTGAAATATCACTTGGAAGGTACCGTTTCAATCATGAACCTATTTATATCAATGTTTGTCACATAAAACCCACACCAGCAAAATTCAGGCTTAGAACTGAAAATTGTTCAGTAGTCACAATCATGAACACAGCAGGGAAACAGTGGGACAACTTCCCAAAACAGTGAATAATAAGTTTTACACTGATTCCAAGTGTAGTATAATAGTTTAGCAGATGATGATTTTGATAATTTGGTACTTTTTATATTTCAAATTGTTTTTTGTTATAGAAAAAACACCTCAGATCCCACTAGCTTCAGACAGACTAATTTTACTCCATTTTGTCTCTGTACTTTATGTCTGGTATTTTATTTAATGTAGATACTGTGTTTTAATTAACTTTCCCATAACTATATTAACTATGACTTAAATGTTCTTAAAATTGCTTTAAAGGTGTAATAATCTTTCTTCCTTGTGGAGTCCTTGAAGAATTGACTGTAATAACATGAAAGCTTCACTTCAATTAGAAATATTTTCAACTTCCATGAGGAATATTAGTTCTTTTCCTGTTGGGCTTTTTTTCACAATTTATTCAGCAAATGCTTTTATTCTTACAACCTTTTTTTCTTGACAGCTGCAGCATCTGTTTCGACTCCAGCAGTACATCTAATTGGGCCTCTGCCTCCTTCAGTGCAACTACACTTGGTGCTCATCCTTGTCCTATGTGATGTGTTAGTCAGCCAGAGCAAAGTCTATCAATCAACATGATTAGCAGTAAAACCTATAGGAAAGATTATATTACAAAGAACATGGGATTTCTGGGTTATCTTGTCAGCTCCAGTATTGAACTAGCATTTGGACAATTAATTTCATTTTTCCCTTTGTTAAGTGTGGATAACCTTACAATTGACATCAAGTATGCCACAGTTACAGACCTAATACCTCTATACCCTGCCTCATTTGTCTGGGTGTACTCTCTTGTGCATGAAGCCTTATGCAAAAGGCAAAATTTATGGCTCCACTGGGCTAGGATAAACTGTCCATTGATCAGCTTTTCTCCAGTTGATTCTCTGTAAGAGAATGTTTTCCCTGCAAGATTTTATATTTGGGGGGAGCAGAGTAACCAGACAGCTTCTTAAGTGAAAGCATAATGTAAGAAGAAAAAGATTTTTGAGCAAAGAAAGATCTACATACACTACAATGTTACCTAAAATCTTGTTACTCTTTTTTAGANAAAAGCTTGTTACTCTTTTGTAGAGACCTATGCAACCCTTCCAGCTTCACGCAGTCCTGGGCCCTGAGGTCTGAGAGTCAGTCTTGCTCTTTGCTTAAATGGTTGTACAATTTACAACCAGTCTGGCTGTAGAATTTCTCTGGACCTTTTAAAAAACTAGTCCAGTGAACTCAGCAGAGGATCAGAGGCAGAGAATATAAATGAATAGCTTTTGATTAGTCCTGGTGTTTTCGTGGATGGCTATTTATCTCATGCCATTTGTTTGCCTTTGTCCTTTGCTTCTTGACATTTTAATCAAATAAAGAGCATCCTAGTGACTAGGCTGTGCATGAAACAACTCCATTTCTGCCTTTATTAATATTACTAAATCTATTTATTCTTGTAATTCATAGCATGTGAGCAATGGGAGTGAAATATTCTCTGCTTATAGAAACATCTGGCAAACATTGACCCTGGAAGCCCTATTTTTATTGTGAGAAAAAAAACCTCTAAAAACTCAGTTAAGTGAGGTATTTGCATACAAGCCTAATTTTTTTAAGCTATGATTAAATAACTTGAATATTTAGGGCTAAATAAACAATACTTTTACTTATTTTGAAAAAAAACATTAAGGTGCACCTCAACAATACTATTAAAGTGTCAATTCCTAATGAAAACCAATGTACCTGCTACATTTTTGCTACTAAAAAGAGAGTTAGGAGTCAACCATGTAGACTATGCGAAAGCACTAACAGGTAGAATGGAAAAAGCATCAGCATGGGATATTTGTTGTATTACCCAGCAACACAAGAAGAAAATTAATTTACGAGTCTGACCTCTTTCTTATGTCATCTTATTAAGGATTCCATATTTTTTTGCTGCTATATTGTGTGGTGCTGGTATCCTGCTGGGGGCTGTACTCACTCAAGGAAAGAATGTAAAGAATAAAAATGTGATATGGAAACTTCCCAGTATCTTGTTTTTGAATGTCATGGTCTATCTGTATTGTAGAGTATGTTTTCCAGGGACTGCCATCTTTTTGTCCAGTATGCAGAATTGAATATTGTACACAATCTAAAAATGCAAAGAAAAAGTCCACCTTACAAGCAATGAGGAATGTGGACTATTACTTCACTAAATGCATTTGTGTACATTTATACAGAAATTAAATGAGTTTGTTAGCAAACACCCAAACAAAACTACTAAGATTGTTTAATAAAAATAGGGGGAAAAAGATTTCCACATACATCTTAAATAAATGCTAGAAAGAAAAATGTTTAACTAAATAGAGTTTTCCCAAGACCTGGTAGAATCATAACTAAAACCATCTGAAATCAGCTTGAAAAATACACTGTGTAGGACAGACAGAGAAGGAACATTTATAAAATAATAGAAGTATATCATAGGAATTTTCCAGAAACTCTTGCTTAAAGAAAAAATCTTGCCTATAGTAAAATAGTATTAATTTCTTTTATTTAAAATTAACATTAAAATGCTGGCATATTCTGCACAAAATTTATACAGCCTTTTGTTCTCCTGAAGAAGCTAAATACTGTGAAGATATAAATGTAATTTACAGCTTAAGAAATATATGGTGCCTTTAACAAGTAAATAAAGACACATTCATAGACATATTGGAATGAAACATTACAAATTCGAATTTTCTTGTTAGGTACCAAAATATATAGGAGACATTTTTATGTAAGCTGTGCGAAGCATGTCTCTACAGAGCTGATTTATAATTTTGAGCCAAATGTGGCAGAAAGATGGCTGTTGTATTGTCAGAAGTGTGTCTGCTATTACAGACATGAACACAAGACAGGCAGAAGATGTGTATGCTATGAAGAAGGGAACTGGGATGTTGATAGTCTGTGACTGGAAAGACATGGCTGGAACAGGCAGGCTGGCTAGGCTGGAGATTTTCCACGTGAGCTTCGTGTAGTGGCTGTACAAATCAGTGTTTCATTCTACCTTATTTGCTCCTATCAAATATTACATTTTTTTTACTTTAGCAAGGAATACAGGGGACAGCTCTCTGTAGGGCTAGTAGTAGCCCATTGTTTGAGCCTGTAGTAGCTCACAGTAGTTGAATGCTCTTGCTCAGTCTGTGGTGGTGTAATATTTTCTTCCATGCTCTGCTGACAGAGTCCTGCCAGCAAACAATGCTTCCATTAGGCTCCTTTGAAAGTTTTTACCATGTCCCTTTCCCTTCTAGTACAGCTTTGGCTTCTACAGTCACAACAAAGCTCCAGGATCTCAGGGAGGGCTTACACTATTGAAAGAACAACTCTGCATTCTCTGATCTTACAGCTGAAAAACAATAATACTGTCTCAGATATTCTTCTGAATATTGTGCTCTGAGGCGCAGGGGAAATATCTCTAATTCCATTTAAGGAAAAAAATAAAAATCAATTCAATCTTCTGAAGTTGTGTTTTTTTTCTGGTTTGGGGTTGGGTTTTTTTGGGGGGGGTCTTTTTCTTTTTTTTTCTTTTTTTTTTTTCATAAACTTAAATCCAAAGAGACATACGTCTTTAAGTCTGGTTTCTGAGATCAATCATTGTTTGCCAAAAAGCTCCCTTGTTCAAAGTTGGTTAGCATCAGATGCTTCTGAAAATAGACCTGTGCTGACCAATTATTGCTGTTATATAAGCTTTAGTACTTCTTTAAAGACTGAGCCTGTCAGGAATGTAATTTGACAAGCTGAATCATATCAGCTCATATATGATGGATTTCAAAATAAATAGCATCTGACCATCTGTACACAGCAGAAGAGCACATCTTTATGGAATTCCTCATGTGTTCACTTTTTTTGCAAATGTATTATTTCCTACTGTACTTCAAGAAATTTAGTTTGACAGAGATACATCTTCTCTGTTATGGCTTTTAAAGCATAGAACGGCTGAATTACAAAAATTCTTTCCTAACTGCACAGATTTGTGGTGGATTACGAAGAATCAAAGTAAGTAATTATTGGCTATATTGTCCTGATGGGCAGGGATTTTTAAACACAGTATTTTCCTCTAATCTGTACTGTAGCAGTGGACCAAAGTATGGAAATGGTTTCTCTTGAATCTGTAAATTCAAGTAATATTTTTACAAACAGAATTCTTTTAGTGATTCTCTATTAGATATAAAATATGTCCAATTTAGACCTTTCTTCCCCCAGTAAGATGATTTGATCTCCATGACTTTAATATCCAATAAAAGCTTAAGTAAGATGAATCCCAATTTCAAATAAAAAGGAACTTGATGTTCCCTGTACAATTTGCAATGATCTGGCAGCATTTCTAAATGTCACAGCAACCACGACAGGCTTATTCATATATTCTCTGGGAATCAGTGTGTAGTAGGATCTGATTAATCTTATGATAGACCTCTATCTCTACGCTCTCACATGGTTCAATGGGAGATGTGGAACAGCTACCAGAAAAACCTGTGCATGAAAGAGCCACACAATGAGTTTCTAACCTATGGTTGAATATCTCTGACTTCACTGAAACTGTTTTTTCATGACTACTCATTCTCTTCACACAGGTTAAGATATTTTTCCTCAAATGGATGAGCTTCTAAAAGATTTACACACTTTTTAATGTGCATGTGGATACATTCTCAATATATGAAAATAAAAAGTAAACATTTTTGAACTGTTCCTGGACCTGAAAAAAATAACTACCTTGGGTGGGTTGACCATGGCTGGATGCCAGGTACCCACCAAAGCCATTCTATCACCCCCCTCCTCAGATGGACAGGGGAGAGAAAATATAACAAAGG